>JAHWFO010047778.1:641632-682956 GCA_023313115.1 Rhysida immarginata | reverse complement strand
ACTATTTTTCAATAAAATTATGAAATTTTCCTTCGTATAAACCGTATTTTAATAAAAATATGTTCGTATAAAGCAGAGAATTTTACATAGTAATTGCTTTTTCGGGGACGGGCCACACAATGTTTTCTTATTAACCGGAATTTCGTATTACCCAGTTTCATATTAACGAGAATTGACTGTATAGAAATAAATGCATGGTATTCACTTCAGTCAATCCTCTGAGGACGTCACTTCCTCTTGACCTTCGTGATTTTCATTCGTTATATATACTTCGCGTTCGATTTGAAATTTTTCATTTATGCCATGTTATTATTTATATCTCGAACTTTTATTTTAGTTGTATATTAGGCTGGAATGTCCTTTACGGTAATCTCTTTTGAAATGCTCAGGCTTCAGATCTTCTATGTAAATGCCATCAACTAGCATGTCAGACACTTTAGCCTTTTACAATAAACAATCTCAAGGCTGTCTCTACTATTAATGAAGAAGTTACTGCTACTGTAAGAAACAAGAACTCAGCATATGGGCAAAATCACAAGTCTGGAGATAAGTCTCATAGGATAACCAAAAACTCCTTTGTCCTTCTGATTATTGTACATAAGCAAGGTAAGCCCTTCAAGGCAATTCTAGGCAAGATTGAGAAGTGTGAGTTGGTTGATAAAATCACTGTACACATGGGCAGAGCGGAAACCTTCAAAGTAAAATGTCAAGACAAAGAGACTCACAGCAAGTTAATGTTTGGTGTGTGGTGCCGAAGCACAAGGAATGAAACTATGGAACATGCGTGTGAAACATTCGGTGCAGTCCTGGGAATCTGAAATGGGAGGAAGAGCTTCATATACTCAGTAGGCTCAAAGTTTTCAGACACCCCTCCAAAATGATAAAAAATGTCCAAAATGGTAACAGGAATTTTCTTCCAAAGAAATAAGTCACGCTTTTACAAATTGTCACAGGTGCCAATATGTTATAGATTGTCGGGTACTCGTGTATTTCAGTTCCACAGATACTCAAGCGTTTAAATTGTTGATTCAGATATCAGAAAGAAAAACATAATAAAAAATAATATTCAAGGGAAAAAACAATACAATTACACTATGTACAATTGCTAATTATAACAATCGAATGATCGCAGTAATATTTCTTATTTTCTAAATTCATAAGTTATAAAATAATTTGGTTCACTTCATTGTTAAATATACTTAAAATTCTATCATGGTCTCATGTAGAATTTTGTGAATTTATATTTGCATAAGAGGAATAAACCATTTAAGCTCAGTGGGGTGTTTTGTACTAACCAATTGCTGATCATATATCACACATTTTCATTAAGAGCTGAAGAAATTGAATGCCAATTCATAAAATTTTATCACTGCCCAGTAAATAAAAACAACAGAATACAACTCATAACTGCATGGTATCATTTCAAAATAATTTAACAGAATGCCATTATAGCATTCAAAAGAGGGAAGAAATTATTGAGTTTCATAAAAAAGGCCTAGGACTGACTGCGGTAAGTATATGAACCTACATGAAAATTCCTACAGTTCAATCAATAGTAAAAAAAAAAATGGACAAAATCATCATATCAAATTTGCTCAAAAAAGCAATGTTTTAATGTACAAAGTTAACTTAAAACAGAAAACAATTTACAGGATAACTGATTAAAAAATAAAAAAATTTTATATAAAAGTTTATAGTTTTATTAGACTCCTGTTTTTCAGAAAACAAACATATGGTTTGCAACGTGATTTTAGCTTGAATGTCTTGAATGGACACGTGTATAAAAATACACAGATGACGGTAACCGTCTACATGGATACCATCATTCATATTTACACGTGTATTAAGAACACAGATCCTTAAGTCACAGGTACACGGGACACGTGTGCTTTTATTACCTGTCAAAAATCGTAGGCTCTAGTTTTTACATTTTGTGTGAATTGATTTTCAGTAAGAAAAGTTTAAATTTAAAATTACTGCATGCGATCAAAAAGCATTTTCTTATTGGACCTCTTTGAAAGATTGAAAATGCCAAAAAATGACTCATGGCTTCTGAAATAGATTACATCATCAAATTCTTTACCACAACAAATTCAGAGTTTCTGTATTCAATGACAAAGAGGTATGAGAACTGTATGGGATCATTTATCTGACAGCCCTGTATCCAGAGTCCTCCAAAAATCGGCTATAAGAAATTATCAATAAAATTATCTATAAGAAATTTCTATGACCACCGCTTTGTTTTCATGGTGCTACCTATATGTAAAACAATTTCTGTTGAAAGCCACGTGTTAAAAATTGCTATTAGCTAACCTTTAGAATTGGATTCTCTTGCAAACCGCAGTCACATGATATGTATCACCCCAAGTTCATTTGAAGATGAAAATCAAAAGCATTTTATTTGCTGACATCATATTTGAAATAGCAACTCTACCAATCACAGCCATTTTATGCGGAGAACTATGCTTTTTAAATTTTGTAAATGTAGATCAAGTGATTATTAGACTCAAGTGTTCTAAATTACAGAAAAACCCCTTACCCAGAATTACCTAGGTCCCAAGCAGTCCAGATAAAAAATCCTATACTGTACCTGTAATTTTGCTATGAGTATTGTGGTTTTTAGTAGCATTTGGAAATAACATTTGAAAATAGCATTTGGAAATCCTGAAATGGCTTATGAATAATCCTGTATATGCAACTGAAATTCCTATTCCCAATACACAGAACAGGTACAGAACTAGCATAAGGGAGGCTGCAATGAATGAGCTTGCCGTGAAATTGGAGGATGAATTACATGTTGTTTGTTGAATAGAGATGATACCATCCTTCTTTCAGAATGTGAAGCTGGTTTATGTGTGTTTAACATCCTTTCTAGGTTGAATGAAGTGTATGAAACGCAAAATATGAGAATCAACGATGAGAAAGCAAAGGTGCTTGTATTTTAGAGGGGCTTGGGGTTGGCATAATGGCTGTTAATTAGCATTTGATTCCTTATTCGTTGTTAAATGCTCCTGGAAATAACGTTTTGTATCATCTAATTCACGCCTATAAAAAAAGCAACAAAATCAGCATGGATTTGCTACATTTATTTGCATTTTCATCAAGCAAACTGCAAGATAGAAGTGAATGCACATTGTCTGGAGCACGTGAATGAATTTGTCTACTTGGGAACCATGTTTGAGAAAGAAGGTGGTCTTGACGGTGAAATTTTGAGAAGAAGGGTGGGTCTGCAGGTCACGGGTGCCTTGGGGAAGTAAGCAAGGAATGAGAATTTTTATTGTGTGCAATAATAGCCATGTGAAATTGAGTGTTCTACCAAAAGATAATGTAAGATATATGTGTGGAATAAAGAGAATTGTAGTAGATGTACAGGGTTATTCAAAATGAATCATCCGATTTCAAAATGCTATATTTTCAAAAATAAAAGACACAGAATGATAAATAAAACATGAACACAAAGGGAAAATAAGGAAGTTTTTTTTTTTTTTTTTTTTTTTTTTTTTTTTTTTTACAAATATTCAATATAACTTCCTTTAGTTACACGTATAATGTCCAGACGGTATGTAAATTCCTGCCAAACACAAAGCGTCACTGATAATTGAA
This sequence comes from Rhysida immarginata, assembly GCA_023313115.1. Classification (NCBI taxonomy): domain Eukaryota; kingdom Metazoa; phylum Arthropoda; class Chilopoda; order Scolopendromorpha; family Scolopendridae; genus Rhysida; species Rhysida immarginata. The sequence goes on along the minus strand of JAHWFO010047778.1, from coordinate 679,353 downwards.
TGTACCGAAGCAGTAATCCGTTGTTTAAGTTCACATAAATTCGTGGGTAATGGTGGCACATAAACTTAATCTTTACGAATCCCCAAAGGAAGAAATCGCATGGGGTCATATCAAGTGATCTAGATGGCCAGCTGTGTAACAGTTGATTTCTTTGGGATTCGTATGAAAGTGTCTCTCACTCTATCAACATTTTCCGCAGATATGCCTGGTCGCCCTCCACTTTTTCCTTTACATAGACATGCACTGGTCTCAAACTGATGATACCATCTTTGAATACTGTGAGCCGTAGACGGATTAATTCGGTACTTTTTACGAAATTCACGCTGAAAGTTGATTATAGATCCACATCGTGCAAACGACAACACATAAAAGGCTTTCTGCTCCATGGACGCTGTTATCACTTCTGTGGCTGCAAAACCCTGTCAAACAGCTTTCGTAAAATAATTTCACAAAGAATACACGGGCACCATCTAGTGTTCACAATAAAAAACTTCCATATTTCCTCTTTGTATTCATGTATTACTTATCATTCTGTGTCATTTATTTTGAAAATATGGATTTTTGAAATCGGATGATTGATTTTGAATAACCCTGTATAATCTGTAAATCTGCTTTGAGATGGTTTGGGCAAGTGGAACGAATGAGTGACAAGCAGCTGACTAAACAAATGTATGCTGGCAATGTTAAGTCTTCATTAAAATTTTAGTTATTCTAGACTAAACAATGTGTGATGATGAGACACTTTAATAAAAATAATGAAACCAATTGCTTCTTTTTCTGAGATCAGTCACCATCAAAGTTGGAAAATTAATGAATGGGCAACATGTTCAGTACTACTTGTTTATAATGTTTATATATAACATAAAATTTTGTCATTATAAAACTTCTAAGAGTGACCAATTTCTTTTCTGTTACAAAGACAGAAACCTACAGGAAAAAAAAATATTCCTTAACTCATGAATGTTTTCTTAAAAAGTGAAAACCCTTGATATTTGTTTAATGAGATTTTACAGTCTTTTTCAAATGTTTGTTGTTGTTGTTTATTTATTTATTTATTTATTTATTTATTTATTTATTTATTTATTTATTGTTTCTTTTTTACATAACTTTGAATGATCAATGTTCAATAATCAGTTTCCTTTCCTATATTTATGATTTAGATGTGCCTTAAATTAAAAATTAAATAGCCATTACAATTATAGTTCCTTTTAATAAACTATAAAAAGTGCGCACTAATTTTAATGACATTGCAATAAATTGCAGAGAAAGATTTACTTACCACGCACTCACAGTCAATATATTAATATTATAGAAAATTAACATTATCTAAAAAATTATCAAAATTGGCTTTTGTTTTTGTTCACCCCCCCCCCACACACAATTGAGTTTGGACCACAGAACTCTCGAATAAATTAAAATTAGAGGGAACTATGATTACAACAGTCGTAAAGGAAAAAAATCTATCAAAACATACATTCCAGTATTATAAAATGCATGTTTCAGATAAATTAATTTCTATAACTTTAAACAGATTCCAACAATTCAGTAGCTTTGTGAGCATTTTCAAAGATAATAAAAGCTTTGGTACTGCATTCATGAAGTCAGTCATTTCATTGCCAATCGTCTTCTTTTTGACTTCAGATTCAGATAGACCATCAAAAAGTAAGTAAAAAGTTACAATAGGCAGAACATGTCCTATGTAGCTGGGAACATGGTCTATTTATCCTGCTTGAAGGCCAAAATTATCCTTAATCTTCGAGCAGGATATACAGACCATGTTCTAGATTAGGCAAGACATGTGTGCCTATTATAACTTTTTACTTACTTATGTGTGCCTTTTTATTTACTTTTTGATGCTCTATCCAAATCTGAAATCAAGATCAAACAATTCAAAAAAATTGGAGACGGAACGACCGACTTCACAAATAATATAACAACATTTTTAATTAACATCATCCTGGCAATGCGGCACCATGCATTCTTAACTGTTACTTACTGAAGAAGTGTGATTATCTTTAACACATCGAACTGTAATACCAAATTCTGAGAATAACGATCCACGCTTCTTCCATCCTTGTCTTGATATGGCAATCGGCTGAAATTTGGCAAAACATAAAAATTAAATAACCTTCTGTATTTCTAATACTACACTTGCTCTATTTTTAATCTTATGCAATTTAGGCCAATTCAGAATTCAAAAATAAATTGGCATCTCAAATATAAAACACGGATACTAACAATTCAAGTGTTAAAACTCACTAGACTCTCAAATAAACAGACGTTATATACTAAAAAAATTCTTATTTTGTAATTATACAAAATGGAGACTCTAAATTTATAGTTTTGTTAACACAGGTGAATTTGGAAATTTGCTGCATTTCTAACATTTGCATTGGTTTTCCTCATAATTCTTATTAATTTGAGAGAAAATATAACAAGTCAGGCAACCGATAGGATTTTTTAATTAACGAAACCTTTGATTATTAGGGTTAGGTGAGATTGCTAAGGCAAGGCATAGTTCTAAAAGGAGAGTGTATTAATTCTCTGATATATTAGAACATATAAAATTCCTTCAATTTTTAAGCATTCCTACATAATGAAATGAATGTCAATAACTGAAGCGCTCTGTATAAATGTCTATGATTCCTTCATAACCTATTGCTAAAGCGTTTCTACTTAGGCATGTACATTACTGTTGAAGAAAGCAATTAGCAACTAACAACTGAAAACGATATGCCTTTTTTTCCCCCAATATGGTTGCCACAGAATTCTCGTTTTCGATTTCCCTGATTTTTCCCTGACATTTTTTCAAAAATCCCTGACTTTTCGTCATACCTATAGCAAACTCTAAACTCTAAACTAAGTCAGACACAGCAGGGATGGCCGGGGCAAATCAGATGCATTTTTTACAATTTTCATAATAGTTTAATTCTCTCAGGTTATACATAGCATAATAATATAATAATGAAAAATAAATTTAACTTAATACTACAAGAATTGTACATTCAAATCTATCAAACACAATGAACAAAAACCATAAATTAAGAAAAAAAGTCAGACACAAAACTAACTATGGAAGGGAATTACACTATTAAGATATCTGATCATCAAGAGAACCCAGCGTACTAGCTTTCTCAGACAGAAGTTTAGCTTTTTTTGCATCCAGTTCCTATATTTTCTTTAGAAGGGATCTCTTGGATACGGCTTTGGTATTTTCAGCTTCTATGTCAGAACGTGTTTTTGTCAGGGCATCCGCATATCTACCCCTCGCGTTCCTAAATGAATTTATCATTTTCTTGTCAACTTGAACGCAAATGTACACCTTCACTTTTCAGGCCGTCATACACCCTCCTTTGGGCAATCAGAGACTCATTTAGTTGATTTTCAACCATGAGCTCTTTGTTTACAGAGAAGCCTCTTTCCACAAAAGCTTGCCCATGGCTTAAAATCAGCACTGGTTTAAGAAACCTATATAAATTTTCCAATTTTTCTTTGCCTTTCAGAAAATCTCTCCAAAAATGGTCTACTCTCATTTTTCTTTGGTATTCTTTGCATAAATTCTTGAATTCAACCTGAAAAGTGACTTAAATTCTTTTTCAATTGGATCACATAACCGACTAGAAACCCAGTTTTTGGTAGAGAATAATTATAAGGCACTGGAAAGTCTGGACCTGACTGCACTCGTGTTACTGGCTACCAAGGCCGGATTGCAAAACGTCACTGCCTTACACAAACTATACCTCACTGGGGCCTTCTTCAACAACTGCTGGCAGATATCAATGAGAATTGTTTTGCAGTCAGACTTAAACTTCAATTCCTCAGTTGTTAGATCTACTAGGGTGTCTAGCAAAACGATTTTGTAAAATTCCCTGACTTTTCCCGGTTGATCACGTTATTTTCCCTGACGATAACCAGCAAAAAAAAAACCCATCTTGATAGAATGTTATTGATATTTTTCAAATTTTTCGTTCCTATTTCGCATTTTTTTGCTGATTTTGTAAAATTCTCTGATTTTTTCTAAAATTCCCTGACTTTTCCCGGTCGCTAGTCACCCTGTCTACCTTTCGGAGCTCCTCTTTATCCACAGAAACAGAAATATGCCTAAAGCAATACCTGCCTCTTCACTTTGCACAGTCGGATAAAAGACCTTTACATTATTAAATAAAAATACCATATATTAACATTTAAATTTAATATAGGAGTATAAAAATAATGAAAATGTATTGTGGCTTCATGTTTGCTCTGTTCTAAAACAGTTGTGAAATTCCGAGAACTGCCGACACATGAGTGTGCTTTCGGCATGCTAAGATGTGTCATTCCAATAGAATATACGTGACAAATGGTCAACATGTCATTTAACTCTTATTACTTAGGCTTTAAGATTCAATTTTTAATAAATGTATCTCCACATTAATTAATATGGCCTTTTCTTTTCCTAGTGGTTTTCAAAATATAAATATAAGTACGTATAAGCAAAGGCAGCCGATATTGCTGAGTATTACTGTACCTAAATCTAGTAGTAATTGTTGATCGAAGATAAATTGGCATGGCCATAGGGGCATATAGAGAGCTGATAACAAGTTAGCAATAAATTTTCCCTGACACATTTTCAAAATTCACCGATTTTTCACCGATTTACCTGACCATTTTTTAGTTCCTGACTATTCAAGGATTTCAAGGTCTGTGGCAACCCTGTTCAACACATTATGACCATCCAACAGGAAGTTATTTAGAAACTGAAAGAGGTTCTGGAAAAAGACTTTTTACCAATGATTTGGCATTCCAATAAGTGTATTCAAACACAGGGGATTATTTTGAATTATTCTGTTGCATAAATAAGAAAACAGTCCTAGAAATTATCTGTCACGCTGTGTAAATTTAATTTCTGCCTTAATGTTAGAAAGAGTTTCTTATTAGCACTTAAGCTCAATACATTAGGCTTTGCTGAAGAATTAATCTGATGAATTTTCTGCATTATGTGCAAGTTCATCTGTTGGGCATAATAAACAATATCTTCTTCTATTGTTTTCTTTTTTAACTATAGACTTTCTATTTGTTCTTGCTTTTGTTTCCCATGTAAATCTTCTGTTCTCTTCTTTGATTTTGCAATGCCCTGTAAATGCTAAGTGTATTTTGAATAGTAATACTGTTATACTATCAATTGTTTTTCAATAAATTACATGCAGAATTCATCTTAAACAAAAGTGTTTGGCTGAAGATAAAAAAAAAAAAAAAAAAAAAAAAATCCAGTGGAAAAAGCTACTTTTATACTTGACAAGTTACAAAACAATAACAAACAGTAAAAAAAAAATTCCCCTGTGTTTCCAGGTCTTGAAAACCATTTAATAAATTCCAGGCTTTTCGAGGAATTCAAGGCCCTGTACAAACCTTGGGTATACAGTCACAGCCCCCGACTTAAGAAAATTCGGATATGAACTCTACCATGGACACAAAAAAAAAAATTGAAGAAAATCAAAATTTATCTAAAGAAAACTTTCAAAATCTACGCACGGTCAATAGATTTGACAACACCACAAACATTGAAGAAAGAATGCTTGCCAGGTACACATTGTGGGTATTGAGGGCTCCCCCTTGCTTACGTGATTTGCAAGAGTTAAGACATATTCAGAGTGATGTCGTGCATTCTCGTGGTAAAAAAGTAGCGAACGGTAAACTCACAACACAAAAGCGGGAGTTAATGATCCTCTATCGCTCATGGAGAAAAATGCAGTTGCTAGAAAAAAATAACTGCAACTTTAAATGATACCTTGAAAGGCAAGTTAATGATTCCCTTGCCTGTTAATGTGAAATCTTCCAAGAAAGGAAGAAACAAACAAAATAGGCAAAGGTTGGTTCTTATTTTAAAAGTGAACCCAATCATCTACTAGCAAAACACTTGATTCACCTCAGCCATCTTTCAGTCAGGAGGGTTTAGAGTGAGTTGATGATCCTCCAGAAAGATTGTCCTACTCACCCTTCTCCCAGATTACTCAGTGTACAGTATTACAACTACTAGCTTCTGTATGTCCAAAAATACTCCATAGATTACATTAAGGGAGCATTCCATGACAAGTGGTCTGATGGTCCCTGCTCGACCATCACAGATTTCAAAAACAATTTTGTGTGGACATTCATACATGTTCCCAACGAACATTGGTTAAGTTTTACGTTCGTTGATGCAATACTTGTTGAGATTAAGTAATTTGTTTGACCCTCCACTGCAGCCTTCTACAGTATGACTCCGAGATTTTGTCAACTTTGAGATACAGTATATCTCTGGCAATATTTTGTTGAGAGAAACAAAACTTTGCCATCTTGTACAACTTTTGCAAAATAATAAAAAAAATTTCATGAGCAATTTCCATGAAGAAAATTTGCAGCAAACTTGGCCCAAAAATCTGCACCTTGAAAAATTTTAAAGTTTGGGTTTGATAAACGTGAAACTTTGCACACAATAACTTATCAATACAAGGTTCTCAAATATAAAATTTCATTCTTCTAATACCGGTATATTTCATTAGTTCAGGAATTGAATGTAAAATTTATGAAAAAATATATCTTCTGGAAACTATTTTTAAGCATTTTCATTAGAAAGAGCATGTTTTAAGCCCCCTAAAAAAGTAGAGTTGGTTTTTCATTGCTGGCATATAAGGCCCTAAAAATGTACTTCTGAATGAACATGTGCACAGAAATCGTATCATGTTGCATATGATCACAAATTATGCAACAGTTGACAATTTGCAGTGCACGATCTTTATTGATATAATAAGTGACAAATGGATGCACTATAAATTGTGAATTCTCCCAGTGAAAGCCTTCAGCAGCATCTTGGACAACAAATGAGTAATTCTCTGCAAAATCCATCAGTACAATCAGTCCAGTTTCTTTTAGGCCAGCTTTCAAAGACTTCAAATATTTGCTTTGATGTTTTGAAATGAAGTGGTGGCCAGTCAGTTTCCAAATTTTACTAGCGAGTTTTTCAATGAAGTTGTCAACAGTGAGAACATGTGTTTCAAGTGTTTCGTGAACCCATGGTTTGAATTCTATTGATTCTTCCGAATCCCAGTCCTCAAACATTTCTTCCAAATGTGCTATCAGTGCCTCTTCAACAGGACAGTTTTGGCACCGCTGCAACATACAATATTTGGCGTCCAGATCGCAAACTGCGTTTCCCATGAGCAACTTGTGGTCTCCTTTATTAATGATAGCACCTTGTAGCATACGCTGAACATTTTGATGAATACGCAAAAATGAATGTCAAAGGGTCAACTGCCAATCCCACTTGTTCATTTGTTCTGAAGAAATTGCACTGCATTATGTGCACAGCTTGTCTGCTGATGAAAAACTTCTCATTACTCAGCGATTGAAAGTTGAGTTCACGGATGATGACCAAATTTGTCTGCATCACAAAGCGATATATTTGGAGAAGTACGAGATGAAGCAAAAGTCGTGCCTTAACCCATTTGTAGCTAAACATGGATTTCTGAAAGTTCATTTAGCCATGTCTGATGATTTGAAAAATTTGGTGAAAAAAAATGATTAATTAGGTCAAAAAAAAATGTGTTTCAAGTGTAAAGCGAAATATGTTTCTGTGGTTCAAAGCGAGGCAGAGTCATTGTCATCAGAAAGTTATGATATGGACATTTCAGACACTCTTCAACGAAGTTTGGCTGATTTGGGGACTTCTCCATAAAAAATTTGGAGGCTCGCCAGTAGAGATAAAACTGGCTATGTGGTAGCGATGCCAAAACTGTCCTGGTGAAGAGGCACTCATAGCACATTTGGAAGAAATATTTGAGGACTGGGATTTGGAAGAACTAATAGAATTCAAACCATGGGTTCATAAAACACTTGAAACAAATGTTCTCACTGTTGACAACTTTATTGAAAAACTTGCTAGTACTAGGTAACCACAAAAGTTCTTGCCATTTTTATGTTGCTATAAAAGGAAGTGATAGAAGATGTGCAAATGAGTGTACTGTGTGGTCCAAAATCTGTCAGGGGGGAGCAGGGAAGGTTAGCCTGTATAAATACAGGGCTGTTGGGCATTCACATCAATCAAATCTCGTGCAGAATTGGAGACAAATGGAGGTATCGAAGGAGATGGTTAGGTGTTGTTTGCTTTATGACTTCAAGGTCGACTTGTCAGCAGCAGCATCAAGTCACAGAATGTGTCTTGCGTTTGGGGATGATGCTGTGAATGAATACACCGCAAGGCATTGGTTCCAGAAATTCAGGGCGGGAGAATTTGCCATTTCTGATGAACCCCGTAGTTTAGTGTGCCTGGTGGACTAGACGCCAAATGGTTCACTACGAGCTGCTATCAACTGGCCAAACAATCACTGGGACCTGTATTCCCAGCAGTTGTAACGTGTGCAACACACATTGCAGCAGAAGGAGCCAGCATTGTTGAATCGCAAAGGGGGTACTCTTCCTTCATAACAATGCCTGGCCACATGTGGCACAGATGGCCAAGGAAACCAAAGAGCGGCTTGGCTGGGAAACATTGTGTCATCCACCTTACTCACCAGATCTTGCTCTAATGGATTATCACCTTTTCCATTTTCTGGACAACCATCTTCGTGGAAAATCCTAAACCAATGATACAGATCTGCGAAAGGCTCTCACGGAGTTCTTTGAGTTTTACAGCCAGGGGATCGATCACCTGGAGACACGTTGGCAGAAGGTGATTACTTTGGGGACTAGCGATACGCTAATTTTTGTGTACATTTTGCTTTCCGGAATTAAAAACGGTGAGAACTTTTTTGGTTACCTAGTAATATTTGGAAACTGACTGGCCACCACTTCATTTCAAAACATCAAAGCAAATATTTGAAGTCTTTGAAAGCCGGCCTGAAAGAAACTGAACTGATCGTACTGATAAATTTTGCTGGAATTACTCGTTTGTTGTCCAAGATGCTGCTCAGGGCTTTCACTGGGAGAATTCACAATCTACAGTACATCCATTTGTTACTTATTATATCGATAAAGATCGTGCACTGCAAATTGTCAACTGTTACATAATTTGTGATCATATGCAACATGATATGGTTTCTGTGCACATGTTCAATCAGAAGTACATTTCTACGGCCTTATATGCCAGCGATGAAAAACCAACCCTACAGTTTTAGGGGGCTTGAAACATGCTCTTTCTAATGACAATGATTAAAAAGTTCCCAGAAGGTATATTTTTGTAAAAGTGGGCTAAAAATACACTATTTTTGGCATTTTTCACAAAATTCATCAATGTTACACTCAATTCCTGAACTAATGAAATATACGAGGCGCATCCAGAAAGTAAGTTTCCCTATTTAAAAAAAAGAAAAAAACCACACACTTACAGGAACATATTTATTGGCAACAAGTACAGCAATGTTTCAGCTATTTTTCAACATAGCCACCACTAGAATTGAGACACTTGTCGTATCGTGGGATCAACTTTTGTATCCTCCTGTCGTAGAACTCTGCCGCCTGTGAATGGAACCAGCATGTGACAGACGTCTTCAGCTCTTCGTCGTTGCCAAAACGCTCACCGGAGGACAGGAATTTCTTGAGGTGCAAGAAAACGTGAAAATCGCTGGGAGCAAGATCAGCTCCGTAATCGTGAAGCGACGGTTCTCCATCACGCGCTGCCGCACAAGCTCAACAAGATCATCATTGATGAGGGATATCGCCCACGGCGCTCTTCATCATGGACACTTTGACGACCTTCGGACGCACCATCTGCTTACTCATGATGTTCGGCCCATAGACCTGACAGAACTGACGATGAATTTCAATTGGCGGAATGCTTTGTGCATTCAAGAACTTTATCACCGATCGAACCTCGCAGGCGGCGGGAGAAGAAATAAGAGCTTCCATTTCAGACCATTGCTACCACGAAATACTGGCACGAGGCGGGACCTGTCCGGCTGGCATATGATTGATATGTCATAGATCTGTTACGCATGCACAATTGACACAGCTAATTACATTTACTTTAAAGGGGAAAACATCGGGAAACTTACTTTCTGGATGCGCCTCGTATTAGGGGAATGAAATTTTATATTCGAAAACCTTGTAGTGATAAGTTATTGTGTACACAGTTTCCGTTTATTATACCTTTACTTCCAAAGGTATAAAAACCCAAACTTTACAATTTTTTCGAGCCGTAAATTTTTGCGCCAAGTTTGCTCCAAATTTTCTTCACGGAAATCGCTCATGAAATTTTTTTATTTTGTTTAATAGAGCGCAAAAAGTTGTACAAGATGGCAAAGTTTTGTTTCTCTCAACATAATATAGCCAGAGATATTCTATCTCAAAGTTGCCAAAATGTCAGGGTAATACTGTAGAAGGCTGCAGTGGAGGCTCAAACAAATTACTTAATCTCAACAAGTATTGCATCAACGAACGTAAAACTTTATCAGTGTTCATTGGGGATATGCGTGAATGTCCACAGAAAATTTCATCAAAATTTGTGATGGTCGAGCAGGGCACTTCTCTTATCAGACCACTTGACATGGAATGACCTTATGGTAAGTAAATATAAACTTATTTACTTGTTCTTATTTATTTCTTATTTGTTATGCTTTTGTGGAAAAAAAAAACTCAATTTGTTTGCCTATCTAGGTCTTCGTTGGAACAAATCATAGCAGAACGTATCATATATCATTCTCAACTTACGACAGGTTTTCCGGTCCCTGTCTATTTCGTAAGTCTAGGGCTGACTGTATTTAAAATATGATGATATGGAAGGAGTTTTAAACAAAATCCATAATGGAGACTATTTTCTGAAACACATCAGCATCATTAAACAACATTCATTGACCTGCAACCAACAGTTGTCGAGCTATTTACGATTGAAATGTGATGAAGCTTTATGTTACAGCCTGTATATTAAACAACAAATATTTGCGGTGTAGAAAGAAGGGGGGGAGGGAGGAATTAAAACTTTTGAAGTGCGTTTTATACATAAAATATTAAAGGAAGCCAGGTTTCAACTTACATAATTTCTGCGAGGAACAATGAGCATTCGTATGAATTTTTCTAAACCATTAACAATGAAGTAACCGCCAAATTCCTATATACAAATACAATAAAATAAACAATTATAAAATTACCAGTAAATTCTTCATTAAAAATTTTCCAATTACATAATTATTACTCAATTAGAAATAATTACAAGTAAAACCAGTTTCATCTTAAAATAGAGAGAGAGAAAATAATGAAATTTAGATTCAGTGTCAGTCTATCTTGAAGGTACATTGCAGGCTATTAAAATTTTACAGCAGGATGATAAGAGCTATGAAACAGCACATCCGTCCATGTATGGGAGTTTAGAGCCATATGAGTAAGATGGCACATCAAGACAAGAGTGTGTTAATTTGTGTGTGGATCCTTTACCATCGGATCATTTCCCTTTATGGAGCCATTGATAATTTGAAGTTTCGCAGATTAATGGAATGTATAGGCTTATCGTTATTAAAGGATTTAAGGAATTTTTTTTTTTTTTTCGTCCGTAAGGTTAAAATTTATAAAAATAAGGGCTGTTTGTGACAGTGCAGCTAGACTTTCATACAAAATTCATTAAGTGTGCATCATATAGAAATTGCATTCCACATTGGATGAAGGTCTGCTCTGGAAAAGGTCTGGCATTCACTGGTGTCTGAAGATAATTGACTTGCACTATGTATGAACAAATCCAAAAACACTGACTAGAACTACAGGTGCCACAAAGTACGTCTGGTAAGTTTTACAAAGGTGTGTGAATTATTAAATCACAGATAATAAAAAGTCTGATGACACTAAGTAAAAGAGAAAACGGGAAACAATTTTATGTGAAAAAAGTTTAATAGTTTATCCACAGTTTATCGTATGACATGCCGAAATGAAATAACATTTGCTCTAAATGCAAGATGATAGCTACACTAACAGTCTAAGTGTTCAGTGATGAAGCCAACTGCCATTTCAGTAGGAACATCAATCAACATAATTTTTGCATCTGATGTTTTAGACTGCATTGCACTTTGTCACCTCTTCAAATAATGTTTATGGCCTTGGCTCGTTCATATCGTTATTTGTGCCTTTTGAAGGTTAGTTAAAGTGAACATTTTGCTATATTTTAAAACCTTGGCTGACACAGATATTTTCTTTTACGTGGGGCCAGCACTCTGTTGTCCCATTAATGTAATGGCATGAATACAGATACACTTTGTGTTTGATGTATCCCAAAAAGAAGTCATATGATATCAAATCTGTTGACAGTGGTAGCTAGTGCAGTATTGAAGATTGTTTCAGGCATGGCCAATACAACATCCTGGTGGTATCTTTCAAGTATCAGCGAATATCCACTTGGAAATGTGGTGGAGCACCATCCTATTGAAAATCAGGAATAAACCATTCAGTTAACATACCCAGTTACAAATGGCTCAGCAAAAGAAGTTGTGCTCGTTTTCTTAAGTTCCTCAAGTGCTCAATAATAGCACTTGGGCAATCTGAAATGACGCATCTCTGAAGCACTGAAGTCAATATTCCATATATACCTGTCTTGAAATCTGCCATGTCACCAATGGCACCAACATCAACCATTTGTACTGTACAGTTAAAATTTAAATATTTAACCTGTTATTTATTATACATTCCTTTCTCTTAGGCTTTTGTTGAAATTCCATGTTCTTTTCTTTTTCAACATTGTGACGATACTTATCACTAGTATTGTAAATTTATGTTACTAATCATAGATTCTCCATCTCCACAATCACCACTCAGAATGCAAGTTAAACAATTTATAATATTTAACTGGTTGTATTTAACTTGTGTAATATGCTGTAGTTTATAAGGCATCAGTAAGATTTAAATGTTAATCACCACTCTTGTTGTACCATACAAAATGTCATTTTTCTCTAAAAAATTAACCAGCATCAAGGAATTTCTAGCTAGTGTGACAGATTTGTCAGTGTACTTTTAGTCCTTTACTTTGTTCTGCAAAACTATGTTTACTTTCATTTTTGAAAATATTATTTCAACCAAAACATTGTTTTAATGTTACTTTAAAAGTAGTTATATTGTTGTGGAAACCCATCAAAACAATTGTTTGTGAATGCATTGAGGTAATCACGTTGTTGAGGCCCAATTTCTTGGTAAAAATGCAGTCCTTCTGAATTTTGAGTATAAATTTGACTGTTACTGGCAACAAAAAATTATTATTACGGTAGCTACCAGGATGAACGGACCTACCCAGGCTATACTGAATGATGTTGCGAGACAGTCTATAAGGTTATGCTGCTAGCCATGATATTGGACTTAGCTTAATTTATATTCACCCCATTTTTTATCAAGTTGTTGGTGAGGGCGCTAGCATTAGCTGGATCCTGCTTCACTTACTGTTGTGCATTAAAATCTGTGAGTTATGGCACGCTGATCGAGTTTTCTTGTTGAATTTGTGGTGAATATTCTGCAAATGTGTTAAAAAAACCACACTGTATAAATTATTGCTGTGCTGTAGGTTGTTCAGTGAGATCTGGCTGTAATGCTTTGTCAGAAAATAAAGTGTACAGGTTTTCACAGAAGAACCTCGTCGAACAGCTGGATAAATGAACGGACCTCGTTCGTTGTCTTAATAATTATTAAATAATTAAATAACGCACGATAAATAAGCATCGAAATTCATTTTGTTTGTTAGACTAATATTTCTATTAAAAAATTAACTATATTACGATAAATAGGCTGAGCATCGCACACGTCTTCCCATCGGTGGCGACGGCAGTAGCACCAGCAACACGGGGAATGGTTGTTGTGGCAACTTTACTTTCGACTGCTCTTCTCCCTCACATATTTAACTGTTTAGTTTTCATCATTGCAAAATGTAATTTGAATCTTAAACTTATCATCTTATCCGTTCTCTTAGTGATTAAAGCTAAGATTAAAAAATATTAATAATTATGCTAGTCTACAATCGAGCGGATCTTTTTAGAGCCGCGATTCGGGGCAGTTTATTCAAGAGGGGTTAGATTTTTTTTGGTTAGCTTTGCACCAGAGTTAGCTGAAGCAATTTTTTTTAAATAAATAATGAAAAATTTAAATCAACAAATGATGAAACAAATTGAAATCAAAAACAAATAATTAACCGAAATTAAAAAATAAATAAATAAATGAAAAGCTATCACCCCCATTTCTTGAATAAACTGTCCCGACTCTGGGCTCTAAAAAGTTCCGCTCGACTGTCGCTGAATCGCCCTTCAACAAGTAATTGAAGCCAAGATTTTTGTAAATAAATATTTATTTAAGGAATTTAGTTTTTCTTTTTTCTATTTTATTAAGCATCCAGACAGTTTCTATATTCAAGTTTCGTTTGTTAAAAATAACAGCAACAATAAAAAAAACCGATTTCAAGTGATCGATTGGTTTTTCAAGATCAAAGCAATGGGAACCCAGTAATTTTCAGGTTGAATTAAACTCCAGATTTATATGCACTGGCATCTTTGTTATAATTTAAGAGAGTCTATCGATAAAAAGGCCTTTACAATATTCATTATCTTCAGTAGCAAGCAAACACTCACAGCAAAAGTCATAGAAAAGTCATAGAAAACATGACAACAGGAAGTTTCCTAGGATCCAAGTGAACTGTTTCCGGTTTTAAGCCCTGAGGGTTTGTTGCCATTTCTAATGGGGTGAATACACTATGATGAGTCTCTGCAACAATTTTAGATGTCTTCTGAGTGCTTGGTTACCAATTTTGGAACTGATATTCCTGGAGTTCCCTGTAGAATACCACTACAGGATTACTGATCAAGGAGAAGCCATCTACCTACCAAGTTTAATGGTCTGCTTATTGATCAAATGGAATATGGATACTGATTATCAAATCTGCTCACAGAATCTGTAAATAAGGCTGCTTCCCAGAGACTGTATCAATACTTATAGGACAATAGTAATGGAACTTAATGAATTTAGAGTTAACTTCATAAGTCGAGTTAATCTGTTAGGAACAGTAGGGATTATCGTATTGGCTTGAATATAAGCCGACCTTTTTATCCCAAAAAGTGAAGTCGAAAACCAAGCCTCGGCTTAGATTCGAGACCGCCTGAAATGCCCCCCCCCCCCCCCGCCAATCCCGACGTTAAAAAACGTCTCATCCAGCTACTCCAATCTAACCTGCCATTGTAAAATCAATTACATATCATTTCAAAATGATAATCAATCAAATTATGTTAACTTAAGATAGACAGCAAACTGTAACTTTCGGGAGAGCCGTTTGGACAGAACATTTTTTTTTGAGTATGGATAAATCGCAGTATTCATAGGCCTAAGTATGCATGAAGAGTTTGACTAAAGTTAATTTTTAAAGCTAATTTTTACTTTAGGTTTCATGCATGTTTCCTAAATCATTTTTCACTTACAGGACGCAATATTTTATTACTGTGAGAGATGCGCATGAATACATTTTTGAGACTATGTTGTATTAAGGACGTGCAAAAAAACGAGATTATTGGTAAATAATTAGAAATTGTTGAAATCCCAATGATTAAAATAATCTTGCAGGATATCCTAAATCTTTTCTAAACGGAATAAACGCATGGAAGAGGTTAATTTCATCAATAAATTTTGAGAGTTGTTCCCTAACTTTCCGGGAGAAACTGTTAACCCCCCTCCCTTCATCATCCCTGTTGCGGTGTTGCGTTCTCTTCTTGTTACATTTACCTTTATTTTGAATAATTATAAAAACGATATGGCGCATGTTAAGACCAAATATAGTTTATTTATTAAGAAAATCACAATGAAAAAAGAATAATGTCATGAAAGCCTGTGTGGCGAACATTGGCAACGGGCGGCCGTGATTCTCGTCAGAACTTCACGGCCGGCCGTCGCTAACGTTCACTGACACCAGCTTTCATAACTTTTCTGCGTGAATTTAATATAAATTCTCAAACTATGGAAAACCATTTATTATGTAGAGATGATACAGAACTAAATTCAGAGATCATGAACGCGACCGAAGATGGGGAAACTATTAATATTCAGAAAGAAATCAGAGGAATCTGAATTAAAAAAAAAAAAAAGAAATAAAATCAAATGAAATTTTAGTCACAACTTTGGAATGAATAATTAAACTGAATTTTTTTTTTAATACAGTGCGTCTCATAAGTTTAGGACCCCCCATATTTTCCCTTGTCTGCAAGAAACAAAACAAAATAATTAAATCTTTGTCACCGTATCAGATTCTCACAACTATTATTTATTGTCTCCAAAGAAAATAACGAAAAACAAACAACAACAAGAAAAAGTATTTATATAAATAGAAATTAAGCTGTCATATAAGTATAGGACCAGCATCACTTAATGCCATTTTTCGAGCAGAAAAATTAACAAAGCAGTGATTAATCAGTCAATAGATGACACAAGTGATTACCTAATATGGTTGCCTCCACAAAAACTTTCAAGTGGCTGTAAACAAGCAACTTAAACACAATTCCTCGTAACACCACCTTGTCAGACTATAAAAGGGGTCAAATAGATGCTTTGAAAGCTTCTGGAGTGAGTGCACGACATATAGGAAAGGCTACAGGTCGGTTACATCAAGCAGTACTTAATTATTTGAAAGCTGTTGCTCAGTATGGCCAGAAAAAGACACTTGGAAGATATCAGACTACGACTAATCAACAAAAAAGGGCAATTATTAAAAAAAATGAAAGACCCTACAACATTTTTGCATGCGGTAGCCAATTCTGAAGATGTTCCAGTATCTAAATCAACCGTGCAACGGATTGTGAAGCAGGAATCATCTCTGGTGTACAGGAAAAGAACACAGCAACCTGCACTCCAACTACACCACAAGCAGAAATGGTTGGAGTGCAGGTTGCTGTGTTCTTTTCCTGTACACAAGAGATGATGCCTGCTTCACAATCCGTTGCATGGTTGATTTAGATACTGGAACATCTTCAGAATTGGCCACCACACGCGAAGATGTTGTGGGGTCTTTCATTTTTTTAATAATTACCCTTTTTGTCGATTAGTCGTCTTCTGATATCTTCCAAGTGTCTTTTTCTAGCCATACTGAGCAACAGCTTTCAAATAATTAAGTACAGCTTGATGTAACCAACCTATAGCCTTTCCTATACGTCGTGCACTCACTCTAGAAGCTTTCAAAGCATCTATTTGACCCCTTTTATAGTCTGACAAGGTGGTGTTACGAGGAATTGTGTTTAAGTTGCTTGTTTACAGCCACTTGAAAGTTTTTGTGGAGGCAACCATATTAGGTAATCACTAGTGTCATCTATTGACTGATTAATCACTGCTTTGTTAATTTTTCTGCTCGCAAAATGGCATTAAGTGATGCTGGTCCTATACTTATGTGACAGCTTAATTTCTATTTATATAAATTCTTTTTCTTGTTGCTGTTTGTTTTTCGTTATTTTCTTTGGAGACAATAAATAATAGTTGTGAGAATCTGATACAGTGACAATGATTTAATTATTTTGTTTTGTTTCTTGCAGACAAGGGAAAATATGGAGGGTCCTAAACTTATGAGACGCACTGTATTTGTGTTTTATACTTTTGTTAAATATTTACAATATAATAATTTTTGTATAAGTACAATAATTTTTGTATAAGTAATATTCACCATTCATTTTTTTTTTTTTCAAAACAAAATGTTTTATTGAATTATTTGTGGAGTTGTTGTATTAATTTTTTTTAATAACTAAACTTGTTTTGACATAAAACAAGTTTTTTTCCTCCAAAACGCCATGAAAATTTAAGGGTCGGCTTAGATTAGAGGCCGACTTATATTCGAGCCAATGCGGTATCTATTTGAACACAATGCACAGTAAACTTTACCATTGATATGTGTCTATACCTGCATTCGCTAAGAGTTTGCAGTGGAGAAAATGTTACACATTGCATTATGGGAGCCTTTTTGCAAAGCTTTAACCTCTTGTGCTCTGATTTGACCTTGAGTTAGAAGGGTCAGAAGTTTCTATTTAAATGGAGGAAAAACTTCTTCGATAGACAGTGCAATAAACAACATGAAAAAAAAACACTATTTATTAAGATATTTGTATGAAATTTTTACAGGATATTAATTAGACATTATACTTTACATTTTAAGTAGTCAGAATAAGTATGATAACGTTTACATAATCGTCATATGTTTTTTGTTTATATGTTTGGCTATCGAAACTGTTTGGCGTATTTATTAGTTTCGGAAGAAATCATTTCCCAAAATGTATCTGGTAAAATTACAGAAAACACATCTAAAGGTCGGGGATTTGATCCTAATCCGTTTCTGAGTCATTACTTTCGCATAAATATCTTTCAGACTGCACATGGCGAAGTTCGAAACGAAAATGACAAACATTAAATTCTTTTCGATTTTTGTGCCACCTATTGAAGATTTTTAAAAACTATAAAGTGTATATGAAAGAGAAAGAGATACAGAATGGTAAACAATCGCCATCTCTTGTTAAAATAAAAAAAAGAAAACGGCAGTTGAAACTGAAACTTCAGAACGAGTCAGACTCGTGGTCTAGCGATAAGGCACTTGAACCAGACAACGAGTCAGACTCCACCTATATTTACAGAAAAGGATATTAAAAGCTTCTTTGTATATTTTAACAAAACCACTTTCAATTCCTGGACATAATAAATTCTATTTAAGTTATTCTCCTCTGCTCCAGTAATTCAGTCTTATGTCGTTGGTGCCATTCCTGAATCCAACATCTTCTCTATTGATTGGTTTTCAAGCATTTAAATTCACAATCAATACCTTTTAATTTACAATTACACTACTCTAAATATAAAACATAGTTATGGGTGAAGGGTCTTGATGGTAACATTACAGTTTGAACTACTGCTACTTAATAATAAAATAGAACACTTACATTAACATCTTCACCATGATGAATCATTTCTGCTGGTGTTAAATTGAGTAAGTTGCAGCAATCAGACTAAAATAAATAAATAAACAAATAAATAAATAAATATATATATAGAATATTAAATATGACCCATGCAAGTGTGCTGTAATGATCAGATGATAAAATATATATTTTTTTTAAATTTGTTATAACATATTAGAATTACTACTCAAAACAAAGAGGAATAATACAGGGTGATCCAAAAGTCAGTTCACCCAAAGATAAACAGGGTGAATACAAAATATGTGTGCTGAAACATGCGTTTTATTTGCTTTTCCGCATGAAAGTGAATGTGAGTATGGTAATGTATGTTAATTTTTTGATTTGCATGCTTTACATGGTGGAAATATCAACATTCAGTTTTCCTTGTGCAGTGTGACTGTTTGTAAGCTACAAACAGTTCACCACGTGATTGTGGGTGATTGGTTGGTCCGATTTGGATGATTTTTTTTTTTGTTTTGTTTGTTTTTTTATGCTGAACAAGTTTGCAATTGGGTTTTTTTCTCTATCCCTTATGGTATTTCAGATAAATTTTAAATGTGTCCTAATTTGCATATTTGGGATGATGAAAAGTGCATCATGGGATAGGCCACCCACAACTTCCTATTCATTGGATTCATCAAAATTGACATATCTGCTTCAGTTCAAAAAATAAAAGGGGGGTTCAGACTTTTGTATTCACCCTGTATATTTATACGTTGCATCATTTTTCACTAGGAAAACTAAATTCTAACCTATTCTAACCCTACTGAAAAAGATCACAAATGTAGATGGAAAAAAGTTTTTTCTAGGGTTCTACTTTTATTTTTTTGTGGACTATGGGCGATTTGTTTCGCTTGTTCTATTAAATTGGCTTCTCTACCTTTTCTACCCTTCGGCGCTCTCTTTGTTCTATCCCTCACTTCTTTGCCACGGGAGATTAAAAACAAAACAAAACAAAAAAGTAAGAAGGTGAGGTAAAAATGGACGACATCTTGGGATAATGATATTATTGCAAGATATAATTAATAAAATAGCGGAACATTAATGCAACACAATCGAACAGTGTGTAAAAGTTACTTGGTACTGAATGCAGACGTGGTTATATCAACATGATGGAGTTATATCAGCTCACACAGCCTGAAACTCAATGGAACGAATGAAATCTGTGCCATTCCAGAGGACAGGCTGCAACAAGTTTTCAAGAATATGTGCCATCACATTTATTTGTGCAATTAAATGGCAGGCATAATTTTTTTTTTAAGTTTTTGAGTGCTAACAGAAAATAAAAAAAAATAAAAAGAGAGAGAGAGAGAGAGAGAGAGAGAGAAGGTGGTCACATGACCATCCAGTCATCACTGAGCTCATGTCTAGAGATAATTCTGCTTTATTAATAAATATACCTCTTTAATAAGTCTCTTTTTAAATGACTTTCTCTGTTTAAAATGCGAACACCTTCCCAAGTAATAGAATGTTGCATAGCAAAACAATGTGTCCAGAGCGTTATTAATATAATTAAGCAGACCATCCGCTCTATGTTCTTAATGAGAATAGAGAGTGCGCTTCAACTGGCCAACATATTTGGGATCATAATCCTGACATGTAATCTCATAAATTAATTATTTTTTATCCATCAAATTTCGGAAATCTACTCTTTCATTATACAATTTCTTTAGCCCTTCATAGTTATTATTGACTATTATAGTTTAATTGTTTTCATCTTTCTCTTGAATGTGCATATTTACTATTTTCCTTTTTATGGTATTATTGATTCTCGGAATAATTTGTATTTCTTCCTCTTTAAAAAACTGCTTCAAAATAAGGGTCATTATGCCATGGAAATTCTCTTTAGGGATTTGGAAGAAAGAAATAGTTAATAATTATTCTTTTTTATTTTGAAAACTTCTTTTAATAATATTTTATTTTATTAATTAATTGGATCCAATACGTCCATCCAGGGCCTGTATGGCCAGAGGCCGACGAGTTGGGTCCCTGGATGGACCTGGATTCACGGCTCCTGTAGGATGGTCACAGCAGCCGAGGGGGGGGGGGGTAAAGATTGGCTATCACGGATGATCACCCATCCACTGACGAGCCGTGCCTGATGTAGCTTAACTTCACAGAAGTTGTATTCAGTGAAAGCCCACCAGGCCACGGCCTCCCCCCGGATAATTATTGTATTCCATTTTTGCTTTAAGAATTTTCTGTATGTAATATGGTAGAAATATAGGCAAGCATAGTTCTTTATAGCTCAACTTATAAAATTAAAGACTGTATATAATTTTGTTGGCCAGGGGAGATTTTCCTTTTGGGTCCTGGTTCATTGTTTGCCAAAGAACTAGCATTTTCCACCTACAGCATTAGTACCACTTTATGACGATGGTCTTTTTCTTCTTTTGCTAGGTGTACACTGAGTCTCTGGTACGGGCAACCATTCGTTGCCATTTTGGAAATAATATCTTGGGCTTAAAGCGTAAGCTAAAAGGAATCATGGATATGCCAAAATGCCGAAGTTTTAATGCTATCCTCAAAAATCCTCTATTATAATGGCATGGGAACTATTATGACTAGTATTGCCAAATTCAAAATTAAAATTTTATAATTGTGTAAGTGACTTTTCTTTGACATGCCAATGTATCTAAATGTTGTCGACAGCAATGTTGTAAGGTCTTTCACCATTCTTAAACTTATTTACTCAGCAAGGGAACTTTTTCGTCCAACAACTCCAAATTTAAAATTTAAACTGTGCAACTGACTTTACATCTTTATGCTACGGTTTGTAATTTGTTTTCAACGATGTCGTCATTTGTAGTTATGTCGGATGATGTGGAAATTTGTGTCTCAGGCTGTGTTTATATTTCGGCTCCAACAAACATCTTTAGCAAAGAGGAATTTTTACACAATTTTGATTTCTGTGCAAGAACTAGAATTGGAAACATGTCAGCAGCCGATGATGTTTTGAGTTTTTTATGAAATTTGCATCATTTTCTTAATTGTCATGAAATCTCAGTTCATTTTGGAGGATAAGTTTTTTTAATGCATTTTCTATACATATAAAGCACAATGTTTGCATGTATATATTGTATCGTGTACCCCCATAATTTGGCTCATGGGTTCGGTAAAAGATCGGTGAGCGAATTTTATGCCACTTACACTCTACCAAACCAAGTTTATGGATTAGAATCTTTTCTGGATGTTACTATGCAAGCTCTCTTTATGACAGTAATTGTCCTGCACCAGATATTTCAAAAGTAATGTTCAAGAAACACTAAGTGTAGTAAATATTATCCTTTGAGTGTTTAAAATAAAACCGGGTGATAGCTTTGTAAAGCCCCGAATTTGGACAAAATAATTTTAAAGGTTTCAGTAAATAGAAGTTATTTATTTAAAGTTTGAATCTTTTGATTTGAGAGGTTACGGTACCCCTCCTCTGAAATAAAGGGGTATGCGACGCCTTCCTTTGCTTTGTTTTGGGAAGCTCCAACTCGATGTTGACTTCGTCATTATTGGTCTAAAATTAACCAGGAATTGTTTATATTTTGTTTTTTTACTCGTATTTCTTTTAATATTTTTCATAGCATTGATAGCATTGTTGGTGCTGAGGAAAATTCCTCAAACAATACATTGTCAAATTCCTCTGAGTTTTAAACGTTGTCAGGCAAACTGTCTTTAAGTCGCAGGCTTTAAATGTTTTCTTGTTTACAAAAAATCTCGAACAGCTCGTTAAAGTTGTGAGCCTAGGTTGTTTTTAGACACGCAATGGCGGTTACCCGGGATTCAAGAAAGAGATGTAAGGGCAGTAGTTTTTCTGTTCAGCAGCGGATGGATCTCTTCACCCACCTCCTGCATTGAATTACAATCCGAATGGTTAGTCGATGCCCGAAACTGCATCCTTTTAGATCGATAGCGTCAGATGTTTATCGCCAAAGCAGTCGTAAGCTGTAGTCCCCGTTGTCTAGTATCTTGCTGAGGACATGCATTGAGCTTATTGATTCAGAGCAACTAAGATAATGGCTGAGATATCTGATGCAGCGTGGCACGAACTGCTTTCCTGCCATGCTTGACCGCTCCTACATTGAAGAAAATCGGCACTTATAGTTGGAATTGATGTACAGAAATGACTATGAGCGGCATTGACTCTGTAAGCTAGTTAGCATTTATTCCTTCACCTATTTTCGATTATTTGCATTTTCTTTGTTCGCATTTCTTTAGTGGTCGATGTACAGTTCATTCCAAAAGCGTTTTCACTTAGGTGAACGATGTTCGGCTTCCTTGCATTACATTAAATCAGTGAGATTAATCGCTCCAGGCAAGAAGTCGAGTTCAAATCACGTTGGACGATGCCATTTATTGTTTCTTAGCAACAGGGATAGGTAAGCATAATGAGTGACGTCAAACTGTTTTAATTGAAATCTGATTTTGAGCCTTTATTAGGAAAGTTTTTGTATATTATTAATATATCAATGTATATTATTATTATTTTAACAGAAATGCTGTATAATAACGTGAAAATACACGAGGAAGTAAGTGATAAGTTTGCAAAGCACGCTCAACAATGGCCTCCTCTAACTACTATGGAAGGTAGTTAGAGGAGGCCATGGCTCAACAATATAATGGTGAATACATGAATTAAATCATTATATGTTTTTCATGAAATAATCAGTAGTAGAGAATTAACTTTAAGTTTGCTGCACATTTAACAAAATTATAATATTTATTTATTTATTTATTTATTTATTTATTTATTTATTTATTGGGTTAGAAAAACACAATTCCATTTGTGCCCAATGGCCAATATGGTGATAAACCAACAAGTTAGGCCAAGTGGGCACGGTTCTGATTAATATAATGAAACAAAAATTGGTTATTAAATAGATTAGCTAATCAAACTGTTACAATAAACCAAAACAGACCAAATTAAACCGAACAAAACCAGCAGAGAGACCTAAAATCGGATACAAAAAACGGTAATATATTAATTTAAAACTAACACTTGATGACAATGATGGCAAGCACACGAGAGACCAAAAAAGGGCTCCAATAGGGCCATATACATAATAATCGATTATAAAAATATCAAATAAATTGTGTAATCTAGGACAGAACTTGAAGTAAAGTGGACATTCAGAAAAAAACACTGACAGAATACTAACAAGTTGAAAAGATACTAATAAGCAAGCTTCGTATTTAATGATATAAGATAAAAAGTAAAGCTCTTCAAAATGAGGATTAAGGAACAAGTGAACGTATCGCCGGGGGCAGAAAAGCCCAACATTTTATCCCGATGTGGGAAACACTACGATTACGATAGTTTAGTTGTGATACTGGAACCCGTATATCTTTAGCAAAACGGGTATTATGGTTATGGCTGTTAAGGTTATGCCAAATCTTTATAGGGGTTGTAAGCAATAACAACAGAGAGTTAATTGATTTGTAAATAAATGAACATACGGACAGAAAATAAATTTGATATATAGTAAGTATCCGCAAAGAAGGAAAATAATGGGACACAGAGAAAGATCGTTGTAGGTGCAACAGAGTGCGAAGAAACCATTTTTGTAATTTTGATATACGAGTAAGATTAAACGTTGAGATAGAACCCCAGAGCATTACACCGAAGTACAAAGTTGAGTGTATCCACGAAAAGTAAAGCAAAAGTAGGATATTATAATATCCTACTTTTGCTTTACTTTTCTTGGATACACTCAACTTTGTGCTTAGGGGGAAGAAAGTGAAGACTGGAAATGATACCTTGTGTTTTGTTAAGTTTCGATAATAATGTATCAACGTGAGCGTCCCATGACAAGTCTGGAGATAGAGTCAGACCGAGATAAATAAGCGTAAGATTTATAGGGATTATTATAACATAATATATAATGTATAAATCTATTATGGCATTTCATAGAGAATAGCTACCAATCTTTCGAAATGAAATACAGTATCTTCTGGGTTTATGCTTAAAAAAATAACGTATTGGCAAAAAAATTGTATTCTCATCCATGACGGGCAAAAATAATGTATAACTTAACATAACAGGGTGGTTATAATTAAAGTGACACCATTTAGACCCTTCTAGCAGCCGTTCTGGTAATCAGATTTTGACGAAACTTGAGATTTATGTTATACTGACCATGGGGAAGAGAATTTTGCAATAAAAAAAATTAAGTTCATATTTTACGTCAATATATGGCGCTCGTCCTATAAGAAACTATCTGAGAATTTTTACTCAATCAGAGACATTATGCAAATGAGATGTAAAATTAGAAAAGCTTTAAAATGACAGCGAAATTAAATGTAAAGTCATTCTTCACAATGGCTTTAGCTAAAAGGATCGAGCTTTATTGGTGAAGTTGTTTTACCAGAACTGCAATAATGCTTCTGCTGCACTAAGAGAATATCGACGTTTGAAAAACTTACGAAATGGGCCTATGTCCATTAATGGTTTAAAAAATGATGATTAAGAAATTTGAAGAAACTGGTGAGTTGGGTGCGCTGCCAGGGAGAGGACGGAAACGATTGTGGGGATATTTGAAAGATAATGTCTAGTGAGGAAAAATACGGACTGTCCCTGAATTGAAAGCAAGCATAACACGCCATATCACTGCGATTCCTCAGGAAACCCTTCGCTCTACTATGGAGCATGCAATGATGCACTATGAACATGTCACTGACACAAATGGAATGCACATTGAACAAATGCTCTGATTTTTTAAATTTCTCTGATTCTAACTTGTTTTTGTTATTATTCGTGCGCCATATTTTGACGTAGCGGTCAAAATGTGAACTAATTTTTTTCATTGCAAAATTCTCTTCCCCATGATCTGTATAACATATATCTTTAATTATAACCACCCTGTATTACAGAATTTAAAAAGTAATAAGTAAAAATATCAATGTTCGAAGTACAGAAAAAAAAATAAAAAAACAAACTAATAAGAAAATTCCACAGCTTGGATTTGAACCGGGAAACTTCAGCTCTTTGAAGGTTCCCGGTTCGAATTCAGCCTGTGGAGTTTTCATTCCTATTTTCATCAATAATTTAAACATCTGATGTTTTATTTAGGATAAACCCTCATCGAACATTCTTGAGATATTCTTAAATATTTATTGCTTCCTTTTTAATAAGGGCGTTAAATATTTCATCTGCAAAGTCGATCTTACTGAAATAAAAAGCAGCGATTAATCTTTTCAGTTAAAAGTGCTGTAATTCACCCACACAAGTCATAAACATCATCCCTATTTCCACTCTGGACAGCCAAATCCATTTTAATCTTCTACGATGTTCGTTCAAGCTATTAGACTTTATAACCAATCAACTTTGCTTAGCTCAACTCCTGCCAAGCAAGTGAAAACGCTTTTGGAATGAACTGTACATCTCATAAATGATGAAAACATTTGCCATTCTTGCTGTTCCCAGCCTCTTCACTGGTCATGTGTACTGATGATTGAATCTTCCATTCTGCTGGTTTCTGTTCGACCTGGAATCTCTCCTTCTAGTAATCACCGATGAAAGTTTGGCAAAAACTGTGCACGAAACAGTAAATCCACCCATTTGTGTGACTTTCGGTGAAATTCATGAAAGTTTGGCAATAAGTGTGCACAAAAATGTAAATCCAACCTGTCTTTGTGGGCTAAATGGCCCTTTTTGTTTCACAAACATGCAGAGCACGTTTGTTAAACGTGATTCCTCTGCCGGCTCGTCTAGTTTAAGTCATCCTTACTTGGGTTTCATATAGTATAGTATTATTACCCTATTGCTTTTAATATTATTAACGTCAACTTTGTTTTCTTAGCCATTATTATTGTTAGATGCAATTTCTTCTTAGTCCTCCCCCCCCCCTTTTTAGGCATAATACCATGTCTATATTACTCATTTTGATAATCCTCAAGAATTTATGTGAATTTTCTTTTGTCTCTACAGACTTTCTATATCCTTAGTCCATAACTCCAAAGAAGACTGCCATTCGTTCGTGGCGCAAAGGTTCCTTTCTATCTCTAGGCCCAGTTGCGTACAGTACGAGAGTCCGGTGCGTACAGTACGAGAGTCCGGCTCCACTTTAAGGTCGGGCAAGATCGATCCCCTTTCGGAGATATTATATTTGACGTGCAGCTAGCATGATGGCCATCGTTTGATTGTTAACCAACGATTTAGTACTCTTTTATTCTACTTTGACGCAATCCGAATCTAACTCGGACTCGCTCTTGTTTCCAAAAAAAATATCACTTTTTGTGACTGTATAATTAATGGATATTTATAAAAGAAAAGGACGAGACACAAAAACCCGGAATGCAATAAATAATAGTTAATAAATAAAAATGAAAAATAAAAAATAAAAATGAAAAATAAAATAATAATAAACAAATAACAAAATAATTAATAAATATATAAGTAAAATCAAAATAAAACTAAAAAATCAAATAAAAAGCTGACGTTTCGGATAGAGACTATCCTTTATCAAAGCAAAAAGTGATATTAACTTTTCAGAATTTTTCGTGGACCCTTTCAAGTCGAATTCACGTGCTAAAACAGTGAATGTAAAGAATACAAAGAAAACGGCATGTCATAACAATCGATTTGTCAAGAAGGAATACATTGTTACTTTCTGTTCATCTTTTAAGCATTACTGACATCGGCGCGTGCATGTGAAATCGCTTTGTCGACGCACGATTGCTCAAGTGCTCATAATCTATATTATTATTAATAAGTAGAGGAAGAATGGAGCTACTTATTGGTTTTATAATGTCAGTCAGTCCCTTCATAATTTCTACATTTTTTGAGGTAGAAGGTTGAAATTCGTAATGTAGCTTCCTATGAGCATGTCCATCTGCACTATTTAGTTTGGTTTTGATTGGTACACAGGGATCGGAATTACGGGGGTGGGATTCAGAGAGGACAACATATCTAAGTGCTACTTAGGTACGTAAAGGCGTGAAATTCAGTATCCAGATTGCTCTAGGCAAGATCTACATTACTATGAAGTTTAGGCCCAGTTGTTCCATTGGGAGTCAGATTTGCAGGGGTGGCAGTCACTTGGTGTTTAGAACTATGGCAACATATGGAATACGAGGAAATGATGAGAAAGGAAAGAAAATATGAGGTTCTTTACATTTTCTACATATTACGTTCGAGAAAATTAATTTTTTGATTAAAAAGCTTGCTGACAAGTAAAAAATGCAGATAAAAGGGTAAAAATAGATGACTGCAGGATCTGCTACTTGCTTTAAGCCTTGTTCAGATGGTAGAGATGATTGCGATCAGAGGCGGGGCTTCGGCCGAAACTAGGCCAAAAACACGATGATAGAGGGAGAAAATCCCTATGTGTTGATCGCGTTTCTAAAACAGGATTTGCTCTGGTCATCCTTTTTCTTAAGCTCTGATTGGTTGTTGAAGGTCACTGCTATGGCATCCCTTTCCTATCTCCATTGCAACTTTTGGCGCCAACTGTTTGAAAGAGAAAGTTCGCAATGGAATACACTCTGAGACGGCATCTTTTTCCCAATCTCAGGAAAACCAACAGATGTAAATAAAATTTAATAATCCTTTTTTTATATAAATAATGTGCACTATTTTCTTATGAGTTATGGTAATTGCTATTATTTAAATAGGGAACATAACAGTTCTACTTCGAAAAAGAAAGAAAGTTGGAATGAAGTGGAGACACTGAATCTGATCGAATTGTTGGCTAATCACCTGCATGATTTGAGGAAGGCGAAACGAAATGCCACAGTATATGAAAAAAATCAATGATTTGAACTATCAATATTACAGCAGTATTAATAGTTGAAATCATTGGAAAAAATTAGAAAAGAATTACACAATTGTGGATTTAATAGGCAGCTGGAAGGAGTCAAAAGCAAAATAAAATACATGACCCAAGAATATCAGTAAACAGGCTATGGGTAAGAAGTAAATTTATTGCTCGAAAATTTGCATTAAATACATTATTCTATCAGTAAAATACAAATTCTTAATAACATGCAAAATCAATACGAAATATTACGGATATACGAGTACGGTGAAAGAAGTAAACGAAGGGTAATATCACAGACAGTCGGAGAAATCTCTACAGTCTCTGGCTAATACATAATCCTGCCACCAGGCAGCAAAGGACAATCGCGTTGTTGACCTCATTCTACTGCGATGGTGTGTGAACTCATGGAAAAAATTTCATCGCGAGATGCTCCTGCATCGTGCTAGAGAACGCGATAATCACTACCATCTGAACAAGGCATTACCCTATTCGGATTTAATTTCTTTTTAATAAATGTATAAATGAATTTCTGCTTCACTGATAAAGCTCCTACTTGGAATGTTTACAAGATTTTATTTATTTTTAAACTGTTTTTTGATCAAAATATTTGTCTTCAAAATACATATGTGTATTTTTTTTTTGTCCTTGTAGATCAGAACTTAACACTTTATAAAAATACTGCCTATATGGAGAGAATAACCATGCTGGAACATCTGTGGACTAACAAGGGAACCCATAAGTGCACTTTTTTTTTTGCACACAAGCACACCATGGAAGCGATACATTGCACGATAGCAAAGCGCTCTGGAAGTGCAGAGTTCAACAAACATGGCGGTAAGAGGGGAAGCAAAATCGTTAGCGGCGTTCGCCAAAAATTGCAGTTAGAGCACTGTTATTAAGCATAAAACCTTAATTTTGCTGTACAATTGTTCATCTCGAAATAATTTATAAGATGAGGTAAGCATCCATGAATACTATTTTTATTTAACATTATAAAGCACCGTGATGCATACTCCCTCACCAACACAACGTAATACTCAACATTACACATGAAGCCAGCCCCGTGTTTGATTGCCGAATTACTTAATAAAAGAAATAATAAATTAAGGAAATGGTTATTAATTACTTTACACATTTTTTACTGGAAGGCAATTAGCTAATTGTATTAATCTATTTTTAAAAATTAAGTTTGTTTAGAAGCCATTCAATTGTCATCTGCTGCTGTCTACTTCCATTGATGTCATGTGAAGTGGATTCGTGCTTATTGCTGAGTAGTGGAAGAAAGAAGTTCCGTTAAGCACATTAATACACACAGTCTGCTTTAACAATGGAATCTTGTATAGCTATGTAGGCTCAAATTTCGCACTTTCTTATTTTGCAAGCATCTATAGTAGCTTCAGATGAGTAACATATTTCAATTTGGTGGAAATCTGTGACATACATGTTCGAGGGATTCCCTTTGTAAGTGTATTAGTATAAAGGGGGATTGTGCTGAAAAATAAAATTATTTTTAAATGAACTTGTTGGGCATTTCTATCTTGGGCTGAGAACTTTTTAACAACCTCTTAATTAAATCTTTTTTGAGTAGGGTGATGTAAATCAATGTTTAATAAAACTTTTTAAAGTATAATTTTGGCCAGAAATATAAGTAAAATCTAAAGAAATGTTTTACACACCTTTACCATTACAGGTATTTCTCCAAAATTTTTTTCACATGGCATTTGTTCTACCCCATTTTTGCTCCAAGAAACTGTAACGGTTAACTTTCCTTTATATGTTGTTCCTCGTTGTCGGCACTGAAAGAGTAATGTATTTGTTGAAAATATTTTTAATCTTTTTTTTAATAATAGAACAATCTTTATAAGTGCGATAGCATGAACTCCACAATAAAAGGCAGTGATATCTGAACCCACTTACTGACTCATAGTTTAACCTATAAGTAAGCAGGGTTGCATTGGTAAAATGGCACGGTAGGGAAGTGAACAATAATTAGCACATATTTGGTTAGAAAGTAGGGCACATTACAATGGTTACTTTAAAAATCCAACGAAAAAGGGCAGGGCGCTGTGCCCTTTCATTTCTACCTAGATGCAACACTGAATATGGATAAGTTTCTTATTTTCTAATTTCACCTGTTCTACAATTCCCCCCGATGCTGCCACTCTCTGTAGCTTCAGTTTTTGTTACCATTACACCAAATGAGGAGGCGAATCTGTTTTCGTGCCATATAAAAACTGAAAAGAAATTATCTGTATCTTTTGCAAAAAAGCAGTCTACCTTCTATGTTCCAAACAAAGGACTGTCAATAATTAAAAGCAAAATTTGACAACTTATCCAAAAAGTTGTTATCGTAGTGTTTTTGTATTGAAAGTTTCTATTATTCTATTTGATATATCTTATATTTTAATAGAGATAAGAAGATTTAGTGATATTGTTAATTTTGAAAAATTTCTGATCTTATATTGATCTCAAGCCAAATATGTCTGAAAATATTGCGTTTTACAATAATCAGATCTAACTGGCCATTTTATACATTAATCAAGTTCATCAAAATTCCAAAACTGCGCCAAAGTTAAGGTAACAAGCTAAGCAAAATTTGAATTTTGGATCAAAAAATTGAAAATATTTTATATTAATCTTCAATCCTTGGATATGTGCACTCCATTCTTAAAAGTTCATTTAAGATTACAAGAGAATAAAGCAGTTTTTGGAACACCTATCATTCATGAACGCGTAAAATTTCACTGATTTTCACTGGCTTTTTGAAAAGATAAAATTTCACCCAATACACTCTGTAATGAAAAAAACCTTTTCTTTCCAATGACGTAAACAATATCTTTATAGCTCAAATAGAACTATCAGAAAACATAGTAGTTTTCAATGGCCATCTGCATGGTTAATAAAGGACAGATACAAACATCCATGCTGCAGTGCTGGGAATAAACATATTCAGAAGCTCATAAGTATATCAATTGTTTAAAGCTATTTAAAAGATTTTGCACTTCAAAAGTCAAACTTACCTCAGATGGATATATTTGTAATGTCTTAACACTTGCTACCCCTAAAGGAAGGCATGGGTTAGAAATTTTGGCTTCCTGTGGAAAAATAACATCATTAAAATACGCATACCCAAACGAAACACTACTTCTTTGCATGTTAAATGTAATCACAAAAGACTTACTGTAAGTTTTAGACTGATTTTATCTCCATTCGGAATTGCAAATTCAACTGAAGGTATATCCTTTAAAAAAATAAACAAATTATAATAAAATAAAAAGATAATAATTCAATGAAGAACGAGAAAAAAGACCAAATTGTGGCCAGGATTCACAAAAGCATCATTAGCGGCTTAACGACAACATTTCATCCTCACGGCATTTAACGATGTTTATTATTATTCACAAAACCTATCTTAAACGAAAACGATGTTAATTAGCATTGTTAGCTAATGATATCTGTGTACTGTCATTATATGTTATTACATAATGTTTAAATGGTGGAAGTTTTGTATATGACGTCATATTCTAATGTTTCGATATTGTGACTCAGCATCGATGAAGTACCGAACGTATTCAGTGTATATAATTTATGTGATTCTTCAATTGACCAAGAGGCTCAGTCGATATATAAATGAAAGAGCAAACTGACGAACCTGTTCAATAGCTGCCCTGTTCCAGGGAAAAGGCATAAACTTCCGAATAAATTTCTTTATATCATATGCTTCTTTATTAGCATTTGATATTTTCATAAAAATAATTAATATTTTTTTATGTTTCCCAGGAGATTTCTTCTTGATATTGGCATATAAAAAGTTAAGTTACCTGCATATCGGTCAACATTGATATTGGCAATGAACAGGTTTGAAAAGTTTTTGCCCTTTAAGAGGCAATAGCTTCAGCATTTTTTGATATACTCACCTGAACAATCATATGACGAAAGCTTTGAATGTCCTCTACCAGACAGTAACTTGTTTCTCAATATACAGGGTGATCCAGGCAATTTACCACTATTTTATTGAGTAATAAAACAAATACACATAATACAGCGAAGTAGTGTTTTTCATTGAAAAGTGCGTATTCCAAAGTTTGTTTG
This sequence comes from Rhysida immarginata, assembly GCA_023313115.1. Classification (NCBI taxonomy): domain Eukaryota; kingdom Metazoa; phylum Arthropoda; class Chilopoda; order Scolopendromorpha; family Scolopendridae; genus Rhysida; species Rhysida immarginata. The sequence goes on along the minus strand of JAHWFO010047778.1, from coordinate 646,637 downwards.
CAACTACTGCATGTGTTCAAATGTTCACCATTCATGCATGTTACTGCATATGGAAATTGCGAATCACATTGTCTCATCGCAGAAGTGACGAGACGACAGCAATCAACAACTGCTTGCTTCATGCCATTCATGGTTCTTGGCGCAGATTTGAATACCTTTTCCTTTAGAAAACCCCAAAAGAAGTCTGGGCTTGTGGGTGGCCAAGAAAAGTCACATTGGAAGAAGTCCAGAAAGCGGTTTCAAATCACTCGGTCTTGGAAATGCGAGTGGATGAAATTGATTTATTGCAAGGTGCATGAGCACATTTGAATTTTAAATGAAATCGTCGCTGCACAAGTAACACTCAATATAATCTCAACAATCCAGATTTTCTGCTCCTTTGTTAAAGGCAGCGCCATGTTGGAATGTGACGTCAACTTGGAATGACATCACGATCACTGTTGTCAGTAGTTGCAAACAAACTTTTCAATGAAAAACACCTAGTTGCTGTAGTATTTGTGTTATTACTCAATAAAATAGTGGTAAATTGCCTGGATCAGCCTGTAGTTATCATCCATGTCCACGACATTGGACAAGTTTTTTCATTGCATTGGTGAAGAAATCAGACATCCGTTGCCAGCACTAGTGATGCACTGCTACATTCACCTCTTCATAAATTGACCCTTCCAATGTTCCATCAGCTTTGGAAAAAGGAAAAACTCACGACGTGCAAAACTTGGTCTGCATGGCAGGTGGGTAAAATCTTATAAAATCCTGTGTTTGTCGACTCGTGTGCGGACGAGTTTTTTCATGGTGAAGAATTGTGTCTTTCTTCGGCTAACCTGCAGCAATCATGTGTGGAGCTTTCACAAAATTTCAACATATTGATTGGAGTTTACAGTCAAGCCACATTCCAAAAACTTCTATGTGGACTAGGCCATCCCAGTCCCAGAAAATGGCCATCAACATGGCCAGAAAATAGAAATGACTTTGAATTTACTGGTGTTTGATTCTCTGACTGCCGCTTGTTTTCCTGGTCATAATGATGTGCCTAAAAATCATCAACAGTGATAATCCGCTGGAGAAAGTCAATGCATATCGAATCGGATGTTTCTGACAAATCTTTTCTGCTTTGTTTGAGTTCAGGAATCAGCATTCATGGTACCCGTCACAAACGCAGCATCCTACAGCCAAGGAAAGCATGAAAATGTGGTGGACTGCAATGTCTTTCTGCTTGTTACAGTAATTAGCACGAATCAGCCTGTCTACTGTGCTTGATGTAATGTATTCATGACTATTACAGGTCATCCATTGTGGGTTGGTCATGCAGGCTTGTTGTGACTGGATTCCAGTCTTTCTCATTCCTTGTCCACCTTCTAACAGTACCCACATCCACACATGCAATGCCATAGACAACACTCATCATTTGATGAATGTCTAAGGCACAATCCTCCATAGTGAGGAATTCAATCATAGCACATGGTTTCCACTTAATAAACATATACAGTGGGAGACCCGAATCCGGAATGCTCAGGATCAGAAGCCTCCCAGATTCGTGATTTTTTTTCCTAGGGAGAAGTTACATAACATGTGTGTAATTATAGATGTTTCTGACGACTGTTATTTAAAATTTATTTTAAAATAAATGTCTTCACAATTATACAATTAAAGTCATTATAGAAATTTAATCTTATTTATTAATGTACACTGCTCAAAACAATTAAAGGAACACTTGTAGAATCCCCTACAGAGAGCGTAAATAATACTTTTTAGCAATTTCATCTTCTGCAACATGAAGCCTACTATCTCCCTCATAGGAAATGGTTGAAGTCAACACATTTTGCTGCCAGATGTTCTGAGAAATTCGCATAGCAATATAACCCCCCGGAAAACAAAGTGGTTACATGCCAGTACACTCTTTGCTTGGAGATAACGGTCAAACATTAGAAGGTGCAGGCATTCCTGGAATGTTGTTGTTAGTGCTCTGACTTGCCACGAAGGCATCTTGAAGCAGTAGAAGCTGCGAGAGCCGTAACATTGCTCCAAACGGGTCAATCATTTCGGAATGTGGCAAATGCCCTCAATGTGTCCTCTTCCGTCATTTTCCGACTGTGGACACGATTCCAGGCGACTGGCCAGTACACACGAAGAGCTGGGCAAGGTCGCCGACGCTCAACAACCGCCAATCAAGATCGTTATGTGCGCACTTGTGCCCTGCATCGAAGAACCTCAACGGCCAGAGACCTGGGAAATGACCTGCAGATGTCAACTGGGGTAGCTGTTTCAGATCAAACAATCCGCAACAGATTACGTGAAGTTGGCTTGAGAGCCATACGACCAAATCGAGTGCCTAGGCTAACCCGCCAGCACATCAACACGTCACCTGGCAGCTTCGCCACTGGCATTCTGTTCTCTTCAAGGACGAATCAAGATTCCGCCTGACCCGCTGTGATGGCCGTCTACGTGTCTGGAGACGACGTGGTGAGCGAAACACCGACGCAACAGTTTGTGAGGCTGACCGAATGGGATGTTGTTCCATTATAGTTTGGGCTGGCATCTCAGTAAACCATCTAACGGATCTTGTGGTCGTCCGAGGACGAATGACCGCTGGCGTTTACATTTGTGACATTCTGGAAGAACATGTGATTGTTGCTGCACGTGGCATGGGGCCTGGATTCCTTCTGATGCAGGATAATGCTCATCTACACACACTGCAGCTGTCACTCAAGACTTCCTACGGATGCATGGCATTCAGACCATGAGGTGGCCTGCAATGAGTCCAGACCTAAATCCCCTTGAACATCTTTGGGACATGCATGACAGACGAATTCGACACTGCCCTTTAGCTCCAGAAACACTGCAACAGCTCATCCAGGCACTTACTGAGGAATGGGAACGAATTCCCCAAGATCACATCTGTCGACTGATATGGAGCATGCCTGGAAGGTGCATGGAGGTTACTGCAGCCCATGGTAGGCATACAGCAGGGTTTGCACTTACTCGCAATTTACGCGTCAAATGGGTATTTTTGTTAAACATTGACTCGTGATTTTTTGATCAGCGAGTCAAAATTGACTTGTTAAATTTGATTTGAATATCATCGGCCCATTTCTTTCTCATCACATTTTAACCTCACTTTATTTTGTCACGTGGTCTTGTTTACATTTCTAATTAAATATGGCAGCAACTATAGAGATTGTGGATGCATGTAAAATTATGGAAGTTAGAAAGAATTTAAATTTTGACTCGCATCTTCTGAAATTTGACTCACAGTTTTCAAGATTGGGAGTCAAATTGACTCTTAGATATTTTGCCCTAGCGCGAACCTGATACACATTACTGAGTGGTGCAAAAACAGGGCATTCTCCTCACAACGTCCAAAGGACATTTCACTTTGTTTTAGGCAGGGGTCCTGCAGTTTCCTGTTTTTTCTTTATGTTTCTTCACCAGTTGTTTCAATAATGCATTCTATTGTTAAATAAACCGACTTTTAATGATCACACACAGCGATTTTGTCCATATTATTCGTAGTTGCTTCTGCACGCTGCTTAATAGTAGTGTTCCTTTAAATGTTTTGAACAGTGTAATTATATTACGATTTTGTCCGGATTGTCTTCTTTTTTTTTCTTTCTTTTTTTTCTTTTTTTTGCCAAACATTTCATAACTTCAAGATCGTTCTTCACGGTTTGGTTAGCCACTGTCAAAATTAATTTTCCTTCCGATGTTTCTAAGAATTACCACATAAATTCTTTTATAACTGTGTATTATTTTTACTTCAGCAGAAGAGTGTTGGAAACTGCAGGAAAATTCAATTAGGATCTGTCTTAAAACAACTTTTCAAAAGTGTAGAAAATTCATCGGCGAATTAGGCCTATCGGAATGTACACATTGTCGGCGATCAGGCCTAACGGTCTATTCTGAAAATGCACTAAATCATCAAAAATATTCAAAACTGTGCATAGTGAATATAATTTATTAAGAAATTTTAATTAAAACTAAATTTTATTCAGCAAACATGAACCTAAGCAAGTTCCGTATTAAACATTCTTCTTCTGTCGATGTTTCAGCACTCGACGTTTTTTTTTGTTGTTTTTTTTTTTGTTTTGTTTTTCATTTTCCTCCTCCGTAAATATTTATATACAGTCGAACTCAAATCATCATTGGACCACATAAAAATTTTGACTTAACAGGTTTTTGAGTTAACCAGTAAGTCAGAAACTAAGTTACATGACCACTACAAAGATTACATGGTACTCACAATATTTCTATGAATTTGATTAGTTTTAATGAGATCTATATACAAATACAGCACGGACCCTTTAAAATACTGTTTTGGCATGGCTTCCGAATTCTACTTCCGGTTTGTAAAAATTTTCAAAAGACATCTCTTGGTGATTTTTACTCATTTATTTTTCATCTGATAACATTTATGAGAATTCACTTTCCAGAGAATTCACTTTTTTCTCGAACTTCCGTTACTTTTACATCGACAAAGCAATGAGACAGTGAAGTTTCGAAATCAAAATGGCAAAGGCCAATTAGAAGTGTATGACTGCTTCTAAAAACTCGTTTGCAATCATTCATGTAATGAACTTTATGATCTACATGAACACTTCCTCTAAAAATGAATGCACAATCGTCATCAATTACTACATCTAAATATTCTCCCATTGAACGACCGCAATCAACAAGCTCAATTTGCAATTTTGATTTTCACAATGGCTGCCAGTGACTGCGAAAGATTCCTGCATGGTTTTCTTTGTCATGTGGATGTCAAAATTAACGTTGAAAAATGAAATAAAGTTTCAACAGGGAAAGCTTTTTTTTTTTTAAGATAGATTTTCCTTGAATTTAGGAATACCTATTCACTAAAATCAAAATTTCTTTGAGTTATCCGGGATTTATTAAAAAATTTGTTTGAGTTAATGAGTGAATTTTCTATTGAATTAAATGCTCTGGGGGATGGGACTTAGAATATTGTTTGAGTTAACCAGGAATTTGAGTTATCAGAGTTTGAGTTATTTGG
>JAHWFO010047778.1:597279-617522 GCA_023313115.1 Rhysida immarginata | reverse complement strand
TGCAAATTCATGCGAACATTGTACTGTACGATAATCCATAGCAGCAAATAGGCATGGACTAGAGATCGCAACAGCGATGTTCATCTTTTCTCAAACATGGCCGGCCGCCATTCCAAACTTCTCCACCAAGACACGTTCTTGCCCTCCAAGCCTATCGTCCAAAAAAAAAAACAAAAAAACACTCGCCAAACATTCCAGGCTCGCAACAGCGTCATCACAACAATAGTCAAGGAGAGCCTCCAATAAAACAAAGAGCCCCAACAATACGTGAGCTCTGTCTCCTCTTAAGGAAAGCGACAAGGGCCACGCATCAGCAGGCTATTACAATCAAACTTACAATCTAACAATTAAATGTATAAAAGCAACATTTTAATATGCTATATAAAAAAACCGCGCATTGCACTCAGAAAAATTTCCCCCCTTAAAATGCACACACTAAAACGCAACCACGCGCACTAACCCACACACATTCACAATATATGCTCTCAAAACACGCTCTCATTCCTCGCTCCACCCACCTCACTTTCGTCAGCCACAAAACAAACAAAACAAACAATCACAACAAAACACCACTCACGAAACCAAAACACACTGCCACCTCCCGGGCGTAACGGATCAAACTGACATGTAATGTCACAAAATCATCAACTCATTTAGCTTATCCAAATAGCTTATCCACTTAGCCTTTTCCAAATAGTTTATACAATTATCTTAATCAATAGTTTATACAATTATCTTATCCAAATTGTTTATCCAATTAGCTTATCCAAACAGCTACTTGATAATTAACTTATCCAAATGGCTTATCCAGAAAGCTTATCCAAATGGATTATCCAAATAGCTATTCAGATGGCTTTCCAATTAACTTATCCAAATAGCTTATCCATTTAGTTTATCCAAATAATTTGCATAATTAGCTTATCCATATCCATTTATCTGTATGATAATTAGTTTATCCAGTTAGTTTCTAAGATAAAATAAGTTCCAGGGAAGAACGTTAGTGGGAAGCGAAGCTCTAACTGTTCCAATGCTAAATTTTTGATGCCAAAACAGCGCCAGCATTCTGTAGCGGATGAGGCGAAATGGGTACCAGCTTCCACTATTGTACAAGTGCGACAACCTCCCCATGAGCATTCAAGAATTGGCTGTTCTGTTCAACCCCGTATTGTGATCTTATTCCCATTTTACAGTACTTCTTTTAATGCTTCCGATAATTTAGTTAACATTGATACTGTTCGAATGGATAGTTTTCTGTGAGGATATGAAAATTCCTGCCGAATTCTACCTTTGATTCCCTGAAGGCGTGAAGTTATACGAACAAATTGGAATAATTTATACGAACAAATTTTTAAAAAAAGTCTCTAGACTACATTACAAACCCCTAAAATTAAATTAATACAGAAGAATCACAAAATACGAATTTTTCAATCAGATATTTTATATTTTCGTTTTAGATATTTTAAGTTATCATTTGAAAGTTCTTTTGTTTTTATTTTTACAAAATGAACTAATCTCATCTTTAGTTATATTATATTTACATACTATAAAGGTATATTTGTCCAAAGTAGAAAAGAAGACTGGAATTTGTTTTATTTTTGTCTAGTTTTTACAGAAAATATAAGAAGTTGTGCAGTAGCATAGCTATTAGAGCATACCATTGTTTCGGTTATGGAGATTAAAAGAGATAATTACAGTTCGTAGAGATTAGTATCTGCGCTGCTAATAGCTCTCTAGAACCGGACCTGGACTGCACGCTCCGCCATTTTGAAAGACACGAGAAGTGTGAAGTCTAGGGTTCTTGGTGCTGTAGTGAACACACTGTCTTTAAGGAACCCCCAGAGATAAAAATCAATGGATAGGCGGCGAACAGATTTTTTGGTAGGGGAATCGACCAACCTTGTGCGAACATTTTCGACAACTTCGGCCGTTCGAACACGAGCTTCGCTCCCGCTTTTTTTCTTGCCTTTAACACATCCAGTGGCACGAAATTGCTTGACAAAATCCATGATTGCTTGCCTGCCTGCTGTGTCTCGACACTTGTACTCCTTCCGGAACTTTCTTTGCACGGTTACAGGTGATTTTGTCTCGAAATACCATTCGACAAGCTTGCATTTCTGCTCTGTTGATAAAGCGGGCGCCATTTTTCAACAATACGATTTTCATGCAGCGCCGTTGCAACAATACAAACTCCAACTATTTAGAAATTCGATATGGCGCTCATATTCTTTCAATTGTTTATCCCTAATGCACGTCATTCGAGTGAAATTGACTGAATCACCCGGTATGAACATGGGTCCGAATTTGAATGATAACCAAGATATGAACAGAAAATAAAAATGCCGCCACCAAAATTAACAAGTTAATACTCAGGTTTTATAACACCTAGGATAATGAAAGTTGGATGAATAATAAGAGCCCATAAAAGGGTTTATAACGTTAAAATTTGATCAAATTCCAATGAGTAGTTTCCGAGTTACGCATTCAACATCGTAATAGTTCTCACATGTGAGTACTAACCAGCACGTGTTACGATGTTGACTGCGTAAGTCAGAAACTACTCGTAGGAATTCGATCAACGTTTAACTGTATACACCGTTTAATGTACCCTATTATTCCCCCAAATTTCATCATTCTAGGTTGATAGAACCAGAGTTATTAACATGTTGATTTTGGTGGCGGCACCTAACTACCTCCCCTAATAGTTTATAGTAGTTTTCACCAACGAACTGTCGAAAGAATCACCCTTGGAACTTAATATAGATTGTTTTTCTCTTTCTTTTTCTCTCTCGTTACGGCCAAGGTTAAGTAGAGTTATGGCAGTACCATTCCTTGCTTTTGCAGAGTTTTGGGATTTTCGGTGCACAGCTTCATGGTGGCGAGCCAGGATCTGTATGTACCTTTTATTTTTTTTAATAGAAAATATTGTTTGCAGTCAAAAACTAAATTGAGTCAAATATCTGGCGCAATTTAGCTGGCTAATGATATTTTCAATGCAAGGCTTAAAGGATAAACGATTATCATACAAAATACGAAGATTGTTCAAGAATTTTTGCCTCCGGGTCCGTAGCTTTAATTGTTAATCGATTTTCAAAACTCTTTTTGTATCTGATACTTACATTTCTCCTCTATGTAATGCACTATTCACATTTCAACCTAGTCCCCATCCCTTTCCACGCATTGCGCCAACGCCTGACTAGTCGGGTGAACCCGTCGTAGAGGAATTCCGGGGTTGTTGACACCAGGAGTGAATGGCAGATTTGGACCCTCTTCTGCAGGACACGATCGCTACACCCCAGAGGCGTTGCAGCGCCTACAGTTCAAAGATGAAAGACTTTGCACTTTGCGACTTTCAAGACTTCCTAAAGAAGGAGCACCTTAAGGGACACGAGTTGCATTCTCACGACGAGGTGAAAGATGCCATTCAATCCTTGTGTCAACAAACACGAAATTCTCCGAGGGGTTCACCCGGCTAGTCACGCGTTGGCGCAATGAACATAGTACATAGAGGACAAATGTACGTATCAAATACAAATGGAATTTTGAAAATCGGTTAACAAATAAAGCTACGGACGAGAAGGCAAAATTTCTTGAACAACCCTCGTATCTAGCACGGTCTATAGATATTCATGGTCATCGAGCTCCATTGTTAAAATGAAGCTAAAGTTTCTAGCTCCCGGTAGGGCGGGAACTACTGAAAAGTGGCGCTGCATGTACAGTCATGGACAAAAAAACGCTCCCTCACTCTATGCTACTATTTTTAAATGAGCGTTTACTACTTTGCGACTAGGCTTCTGATATAGTTTAGTTCGGTCAGAAAATTATCTACATTTTTAACCAATAAAATCATACCATCCTATTTTAAACGCTCATTTAAAAATATAGCAGCATTGAGTGAGGGAGCGTTTTTTTTGTCCATGATTGTACAATCGGCCCAACTGCGCCTGCAGCGCCGCCCTATCGGCAGATAGAAACTTAATTTCATTTTCAGTTTCAAAGAAAAACTATAGCAAAAACAGTCGGCCTTAGTGCGATCTATGCGGCACCTGGCGCGATCTGTTTTCCTAAGCTTCTCGAAACAATGGAATATGGCCGAAGCTCGAAGACCATGAATATCTATAGACCGTGGTATCTAGTAATTTGCGTGAAAATGTTTAAACATTCTTAGAATCTCGAGATAACGAGTTTTCAGTCGTTTAGAGCCATGCCTAGTTCTTTATTTTCCAGCGAATTGATTAAAAAATAAGATAATCTAATACTTAACATTAAAAAATTTCGTCCAATTAAGAAAAAAACACAACGAGCTGAGTACAACTTTTATTAACTCCATTATTTAAAAAGCAAATTTTATATGAAGATTTTTAAATTTAAAACCAGCAACTGATACAAGTTTTTAAAAATTAACAGACCAATTTTATAAATTCCAATTAATGGCTTTTTTTTCAATTTCTTGCACAACATTAAAATTTTACAATTTTACAATTTTGTACAGCACTTTAAAATAAAAGACTATCTTCACAGCAATAACTACTTGTATTTCAATAATTATCACGTTGTCAGTTGGCAAACTAGAACAAAATAGTCACATTGGCTTCCATTATGTCCAGAAATTTTCTTTGTTCTGTGTACAGAAAGAAAAACATTAAACAACTTAAATATTAAAAATTATTAAAAAGGAGGAAAATAATAAAAAGGCAATTATAGTAATATGGCATAAAGTCACGAGAGTTAAAGAAAACTTTACACAATGCTGATCCTAAGGCCTACTTAAAACCTATGAAAGTTAATAGCTTACTTTGAAGGCTTAGCACTTTTCCCGGATGATGGCGATATCCCCGTTGTTCCCCGGTCGATTCGAATCCTTCTCAGAAGGGTCGGGAAAAGCCAGTACAGCTAATTCCGACATCGTTTCTCCTGAGTACTTGGACGATTCTTGGATCTTGTCCGAAACCTTTTTCATGGCACTAAGCATCATTTTCAGTTGGTGTTTCAGGACTTGTTCGTACGTTCTTACATTTTCATTATCATTTTCATTTTCGGTATCATTTTCCGTATCATTTTCAGAGTCATTTTCGGTCTCATATTCACTATCCTTTTCATTCCTGTTGATTGGCATGATGTTTTGTTCAGTGCAAGGCTGGAGAACGAGGAAGAACACGGCAAGCCAGCTGAGAAGACAGTCAAACTGAGTGCATATCTTTTCTGATCAGAAGGATGTAAATTTTTCATCTCTTAAACAAAGTAGTAAAAAAGAAGCCAGCCTCGCGCTGTATTTGCACGTTCTTATTATTCCGTTGTTTGCTGTCCATTATTATTGATATAAAAGGAAAGCATGCGCAGCACATCTTTCTATAAATATTCCATTCAAAGTAATTGTTCACTACAGAGAAACATTAATTATAACTTTTTTATCCAACAAATTTGTATGTTCTTATCATAAAAAAATATTAAAACAAACTTATTTTAAACATACTCTTTTGCTTTAAAAAGCGCATTAAAAAACTTAAATATTTTTTGGTGCATCTCATTTAATTTCATAAAATTAAAAACGATAAGTGTGGCGGCATGTTAATTTTATTATGTAGTAATTTCTTTTTAAAATTTATAATTTCACCATGCTTTTACCTTTTCTTTAATTTTATGAATTCTTATTTCTATTAGACGCACCAAAAATTATTTATTTACTTTTTTAAAAAAAAGTGCACTTTTTAAAGTAAAAGTATTTGCTTAAAGAATTTCTTATTTTTTATTTTATTCTTTTTTTAGTGTTTATTTAAAATAAAAAACAACACATACTTTTACATTACTACAAAACCAAAAAATAACCATGGAAACGTGAAGTGGTTCCATCTCCTGCTCAGAGATTTTAATTAAGGACAAATCTACGGTAACGTACAACTTTATTTAAATCGAAAGATCAGCGAAATAATAACATCGTCGCATATATATTAAAAATTTTTTTAATTCTATCACTAAAATTTCCGAATGCAATGGACCATATCCGTGTTTCAAAACTGCGCATGCGCGGCCATTTAGTGGCGCAATTTAAAATTACTATAGCGGGTGATCCAAAAGAGTGTTACATTTTTATACATTTTTTCATGAAGCTTTGTATAACAATTCTTCGAAAACAATTTGTGTTTTATGATACATCGGTTACGGAGTCAATGTGTTTGCCTGTGACATCGCACGTTGTTTTGCTAAAGAATTCGTCACGGCAAAACAATTATTTGTTTCATGAAAAAATGTAACACACTTTTGGATCACCGGGTATAATCTATGTATACAGTGACTTCCAAAACTGTCCCAATGTTAGAGAGCGATCTTCATCCATCCATTAATGATATTAAATACATGCAATAGAGTCACCAGTGCTTTCATTCAACTCAATATCTGAGCATGAAATAAGTGCAATACAAATTTTTTCAAAGATTATTTTTTATGTAATTAAAGAAAAACTGACAGTTTGTCATTGGGACAGTTTTGATGCCGTGTTATGAATTGAACTCATTTGTATGAACAATATTTATTTAATATTGTATGTAGCCCCCTTTGGCTTTCAACAATGCAGCAATACGTCTAGGCATGCTATCAATTAAATCATTACCTGTATGGGCAGAAAAATTTCACCATTCCATCTTTGTTCTTTCCCACAATTCTTGCATTCCTTTTGGTTCAGTCGGATATTCGGCCATTTGTATTTTAAGGTGTTCCCACAAATGTTCTACTGGATTGAGATCTGGAGATTGTGCAGGCCACTCCAGAACTTCAATTTCGTTATTTTGGAACCACTGTGTGGCAAGGCATGTTTGGGATCGTTGTCTTGCTGGAATATAATCTCTTATTTGTCTTGTCCATGAAAATCCAGAGTAGGGATGAAATAGTTATCCAAATTGTCGCAGTACATGGCAGTGGTCATCCTGCCTTCAATTCGACACATCAAACCAGTTCCTGTAAATGTCATGCAATCCCAAATCATCAGGTTACCACCACCAAATTTAACAGTTCCGTTCACCTTTCGTTCTGTTAACCCTGATCCTGGAAGTTTCCACACCCAAGATCGACCTCCAGATCCTAATTGGTTTATTTTTGTTTCGTCGGGCCATATAACTCTTTTCCCATCATCCTAGGTCCAATGTTGATGCCGTATCGCGAACTGGAGACGACTTTCTTTGTGTTTCTTTGTCAGTTTAGGCTTTTTCTTTTTCACTGCAGATTTTAATCCTGATGCTTTGAAATGTCGACGAACAGTAGAGCAACTGACACTTGTTCCAGATTCAGCAATAAATCGCTGGGTCACTTTGCATTTTTCTTTTATCATTTGCAGTTAATTTTTGTGGACGACCTTCATTCATCTTATGTGCACTTGGTCTGCAAGATGCACGAACTCTCCTTACAGTTGTGCATCCAATTCTTAATCGTGACTGAATATTTCTTGTAGAAAGCCCTTCATCAATAAGGGCAACAATGTTATTGCGTGTGTCTTTGGAAATAGGCTTCATTGTTGACAGTTATGCAGAACTTAGCTTATTAAACTGTAGGATTAAGAAATTGGAAAAATACGTGGTTTCTGATGTTTTAATGGAACAATCCAGGCTGATTACATTCATTTGAAGAGGAGGTGCAAAACTGTCCCAATGACAAATTGTCGGTTTTTCTTTAATTACATAAAAAATAATCTTTGAAAAAATTTTGTATTGCACTTATTTCATGCTCAGATATTGAGTTCTTAAATGAAAGCAATGGTGACTCTATTGAATGTATACAATATCAATAATGGATGGATGAACATCTCGCTCTCTAACATTGGGACAGTTTTGGAAGTCACTGTAAATACGGGAACGCACTTTTTGTACTACACCTTTACCTGTGTTAACGTGGACGAATACGCATGAAATGTATATGGTTGGAAAGGTCTTGTGCCTATAGATGTGCACAATTTATTTTGTTTGCGTATTTGTTCACGTTAACACAGGTAAAAACGTTTCAAAAAAGGTAGCATTAAGGCACAATTTGTGCGCCATATTTGTCAACGCATGTAGCATTGCCTTTTTATTGTTTTTTTTTTTAATATTAAATATCAAATTAACTCATATCATTGTTGATGTTCATTTGAAAGCATTTTAATTGTCGATTTGTTGATGTTCATTTGAAAGCATTAGAAAACCGTATAACAAATATGTGCAGAAACTTGATGAAGATACTCTGCACCTTTTGAAAGTCAACGAACTGATTTCAGAACCTGAAGATGCCCAAGTATAATATAGTACCTATAATCTACCTATACATTATTCCATAGAAACAAGTGCTTAAAAATTGTTATTAACCAACTATTCAAAATATTTCTATAAATAGTAGGTAAGCATTTTATGTATTTTTCGTCGTCTTCTAAGCTATTTTAAGGTATTTTCATACACTTTGAAAGTAATATTTTAGTTAAAAATAGAATAAATACCAATTTTGAAGTTTTTGATTTTTATTTATTTTTTAAAAATTTTGTATTACGAAAAATTCCAATAAAAAGCAATTCATTGGAAGCGTCATATACTACTTTATGCTTGTGCAATATTTTAACACTCTTTCTTTAGCAACAAAAAAGTTATCGATTTTTGGTCCGAAACAGACCTTAATTTTCCACAATGGGACGGGGGAGAGATGCAGAGATAGGGAGGGACAATTTAGCGTAAATATAAATATTATATTTAGATAATAATTCGATAGATATATTAAACGATGCCTTTAGATGTGCTTTAAATATTATTCCGAGAAATTTTCAAAGTTACCATTGCGGTGAAATGAATCGGGAGTGTCAGAAATGTCATGCAGGGCATTTTGGATATTTATTGTGTTATCTATTTTTCATACTTCAAAGTTTATTAATAAGCAAGATTGAGGCTAGAACAATAACACATTTATTTTTTTTTTCTCAGAAATGTGATCGAATTTCGATCATTGGGGGATCCTAGTAAGTGTAAAATATGGCAAGTCAAAGGATAATATCATAGCCTAAAGCGGGGCGAACACATAGCGATTTAGTCAACGAAAACCCTTGATCTAGTCAACGATGACTGTTTTCGCTTGACTAAACGAAGTGAAACGAAGAAATCGCCATTGACTCTAGTCAATGCAAAATTTCGTTTGACTAGAGCAACGACAACTTAGTCAAGCGAAATTTTGTATTGACTACACTCTATCCAACGAAAGTTGGAGTGGGTGTGTCCAGTTAAAATTCCTATTTCAATTGTTAGACATTGTTGCCAAAGTAGTCAAACGAAAACAGTCACCGTTGACTAGATCAAGGGTTTTCGTTGACTAAGTTTCGTTTGATTAAGTCAACGACAATCTCAGTTACGCGCGAAAACGTGATCTCAAATCCTCAATCGTGATCACATTCACATCACGCAAATTCTTGCAGCGCATGCGCAAGGAAAGTTAAAGTTAAATATTAAATTTCCTTGTAATATTTGTAAAAAAATATTTAAAATTTTTCTTTACTCACCTCTATAAAAGTGGATGAGAATTCTATCTTTATTGAAATCCCATGTAACTGAGCACGGCCGTCTATATCTATTAGGCCTGACAACTGAGGATTGATGACGTCATGGTAGAGGTCGGTTGCCATGGGAATCCCCTTCTCAACGGAAATAATTTAACATTGAAATACTTTAATTGATGACAAATTATGTTTAATCAAGTTGAACGAATACTCCAGTAATATGAAAAAAATTATCGCCAGTTATTTTAAATTATCAAGTTAAAATGACAGGCAGACGACCTCATGCCTCGCCGACCTCTAGCATGACGTCAGTTGTCAGGCCTGTAGATATAGTATGGTCGTGAACTGAGACCAGGTTTCGTCACCATGATCTCAGTGATGACGTATTCTGTAACACATTCTGATTGGCTGCTTTCGCTTGCCTAAGTTGTCGTTGCTCTAGTCAAACGAAATTTTGCATTGACTAGAGTTAACGGCGATTTCTTCGTTTCACCCAACTTAGTCAAGCGAAAACAGTCACCGTTGACTAGATCAAGGGTTTTCGTTGACTAAATCGCTATGTGTTCGCTCCGCTTTATACTAACTAATAAATCACTCATATGGTCATATTGTTTTCAAAATATGCCGAATACTGATGAGGTCGCAATATTAGAGTACATGAAGACCAAATCCAACAAAAGAATTAAATATGTAATTGTTAATTACATGCAAAATATCAAAATACTTTTCTTTAAATATGACAGTGATTCAAGTCGATATTAACAGGCATCGAAACCCAAGTTAAAACCTTCGAAAAAGCTGGAGTTTATTTACTCTGTACAATATTAAGTGATAATTCCATTCATGAAGCATACCGTGACTGTGCAGTAGGATAAGTTTTTATTTTTCTTATTTTATAAACAAAATAATAAATAAAAGTAATAATAATAAAATAACAAAAAAAAAAATAATAATAAAATGTAAATAACATTATCTAATATTGTTCGAACAAGTAGCTGCGCTTTAACCTATGCACATAGGACATGTTTGAAAGAGTCAGTTTCCATGTCCATGGTGACTTAGTGGTTAGAGCATCGGGACGGTAACCCGAAGGTCCCTTGTTCGAGTCCAGGCCGTGGAATTTTTTTTTACTATTTTTCTGTATTTTATTCATCAATATCGGAGGTAATGGCGTGAAAAAAATCTTCCAAAGACCATTTTCCAATTATTAATAATATAAGTAATTGTAAATTAAATCTAATTGAAAGGTTGGTCTTGTTTCAATTAAAATGTTTAATATTGCTCTTTATAAGCTTCTCAATTATAAATTATATTTGGAAATTGTATTTAGGTGGGTGCTATATACAAAAAAGGTACTTGGTGAAGATTGTTTCCTTAGCTCTTATTAAGTTGAAAAAGAATTCCAAGTAATATTTGGAGCTGCATTTCCTCCACAACTAAGAAGGAGAGGATACAGCGTTGGAGAAACGGATTCTGGTGGGACTTGGCGTATACGTAGAGGGTCCTTGCCTGTGTATGTGTGCAGAGCCATAGCGCGCACTATTCAGCCATTCGCGAGATAATAATTGGAATTTGGGCACCTGAAACGGCGCTCCTTATGTACGCACATGATTTGTCAGCAGCAGCGGTAGCGCAACGGTAAAGCGTTCTCTCGGTATCCCGTAACTGTGTGTTGTTGGTTAAAGTCCCAGCTGGGGGAATATTTTCCAAGACTCTGGACTACAGGGTTTTTTTTTCATTCCTTACTAATAATCACCATTAAAAATGTACTTTTATATATTTTGTTTGTAAAGATTCTTTTTTTTTAAGTAAGTTATAAAAAATTTACGCTTTTATACCTTTTTATTAATAATAACAATGAAAAAACATTTTTATTTACTTTTACAAGTTTCTTCTTCTGCGAAAGTAAACTTCTGGTGAAATGTCCAGAATAAGGATAGTTCTCATTATGCAACGAGTGAAACTGACGATACTTCAATGTATACTAGTGAACAGTCGAAAAAGAACTGTATATTTTAAAATGTGTCCCATTTATTGAAAATGTAAAAAAAAAATGCCCTGCTGTATCGAAATTATTAACGAGGAATAAGAAAACGCTATGTTTATACATTTATTAACTGTAAAATAAGAAACTAATGCAGAATTACCCCGCCCAGTATATACCCGGGTGTAGATTGTTCTCCTTCGCTTCTTCATCATTTTCAATTGTTTAAGTATTTTAAAACTACTAATTGATGTTTTTTAAATTTAGAGTTCTATTTATTTAATTTTGTATTGTTTATTCTCTTCATCCAATTGGATTGTTTTTTTTTTGGCCTACCACTCTCTAAGAGTGAAGGCCTTTGTTTTCGTTTCAGAAACTCAATTTTTTTTCCCGCTTAAATCGACTTAAAAACTCATGATTCATAAATATATGTTGAAATTTTGAATAAAAAAATTTCTGTCTGTACGTATGTATTGGAGCAGGCAAGTTAATCAAGGTGTTTTGCTTGTCCTAGCCTCACTTCCATGGACCTATAGACATTATCAGCCATATTTTTTCATATTGTCTGGTCGTGTTGTTCGCGGTTCACTTCCCACTCCGACGTCGTTTACCTTTTAAAGAGGGATTGAGCCGATGCTCCCGTGTCTTTCTCTTACCTGTAGAAATTGAACCGATTGGTCAAGTTTTGGTGGGAGACAGTAGCCCCTGTCGTTAGCTAAGTTTTTTTTTACGCTTCCTGCTTAGTTCTTTGGAGGTTACCGTGTTCCCCCTCCTAATGCGTAATTAAAGGGTACACATGACGCGTTCGGGTCGCGTTGCTTTAGATATGATTTTTTTTAATATGGGTGTATATTCTGGTTGGCCTTCCCTCGCTTATCGGTCCTTTTAATTCGAGGAAATATATAATTACTTTCCTTCACATTAGGCCTGGCCAGGTCATTATTTGACTAATTCAAGATTTTGGATTTTATTTTTTTATGAAACCGATTTTAGCGGCTAAAGGGGTCAATCTTTATTTCACTCATATCTTATCTCGAACTAAACATAGTAAGTGCCTAATTTGGCTACGGCTTGGACGTTTATTTGGCCTGTCTTGAAGTTTTTTTTTTAAGAAAAGCAATCGGTAGATAGAATTTAAGATTTTCACTTTTGCTATGGGTTGATTCTTTTACTTGAATCAGAATGATAAATGCCTAGAAATTGTCTTTTCGTCTGTACCGTAATTATTACTCTTAGAAATGTTAAGATTTTCGTGAGGAGAAAACATGAATAAGCAGATTCAATATTCTTAGTAATAATAATAATAATAATAATAATAATAATAATAATAATAAATCCTTTTGAAATACTTTAAGAATATTTTTATCTTTTAATATTTTTTGAGAACATTTATTTAAACAGATTGTTTAAATTTCCCTTCACGATTTTTTTTTTCTCTCCACTATTGCGTGCGATTGTTGATATTTAAATCTATCTTTGTTATCAGAGGTTGGTCTTTTAGAGCGTCGCGCTATTTTTTTTTTTCTCCGGAGCGCGAGTCTACGTGTCTCGTGTCCTGGTAATATTTAAATTATTTTTTTCCTTGAATAGAAAAGTTTTTTAAAAGAGTTTAGAGTGTTTTTTGCCTCGTCGTTGGCTTGTGGAAAGGACATCAGCTCTCAGCATGGTCCTACTGTTTATGTCCTCGAAACTAACAGTCATGGTTTCTGTTGCAGCATATAGCCGTCGCGATTCGTTCGCCAATGTTTCATCTACTCATGGTTTCCTGAACTCTACCACTGCTGACGAGCGTGTTAACTTCGAATTTCACAAGGCTGTTTTCCAATTTTTCACCATAGCTCCATAGGATTTAATCGATGTTTTTCATAACAGAATTCGTCGTGCGTTTTTCTTGTCTTAAGGTGCCAACACACATATCCGACTTTGACGCGCACGGTTTTCATCCGACTTGAAGCGACACCAGAGTGCATGCGACTAGCAAAACACACATTTCCAACTTCCGCGCGCACGACTTTCAACCGACAAGAATTTTAACTCAAATTGTGTCCGTGATAGCGCTGCAGTCACACAGGAAACTGTATTCATTTCCGACAAAATGGATTCGATTACCCGTCAAAAATACAATTTATTATTAATCCAACAAAGATTAATTGTAATCGTGATGCTAAATCGTGTATATTCTTCCCGTGATGTTAATTGTGTGGATGCTTCCCGTGATGCTAATCGTGTGGATGCTTCCCGTGATGCTAATCGTGTATATTCTCGCAACCTGATTGGTTATCGTGAACAACAAGCCGCGTGAAAGTCGGACAGAGCTGAAGTTTGAAAAACTAGTCGCACGACTCCTACGACTGGCCGTTTGAGACCGGAAGTAGTCGTTCCAGAGTCGCATGCGACAGCTAGTCGGATGTAAACCGTGCATGTGTGTCTCCGCCTTTAGGATAAATATACCGCCAGGGGATTTATCTACCAAGATAACGGTATAGGCTTCTAGTCGCCGTCGACGAGCTGGGTTTTCTCCTCCTCGCAGTGATGATCATGATCGGCATTTGCTTTCGAGCCGGATTTTCTCCTCATCGCAGGTTCTGTTCATGAGCGTTAAGCTTATCGCCGTTTGTCTACCATCATCATAGACAGGTTGGTCTACCGTCTTTTATTCTTTTTCTTCCTTGCCGAGCATGAACTCTTGATGTTAGTTAAAGCCTTGTTATGTAAATACATGTATACGTTCTTGTTGATCGCCTTGCTTCAGCTCTTGCGTAGCCGTCCAGTTCATGTAGTTTCCCATGAGTTTTCTTCGATTCGATCGCCACCGCCATATGCGTTTGTCCACGGATCTTCTCGTAGACGTATTCTGTTAGCGCTTGCCACAAACCTATCGATACTCACCGGACTTCGTAGGAATCCAGAGATTTTGTGCCATGTATATTTCACTCAAGATTTCAACGCAGGTTTCGACTTCTTCTAGAATACAATGCCAGCCTTAAAGTTCTGGACTTTAGTTTGAAATTTTTTCTTGTATTTTAGTAATTTTTTTATTTAACTAGCTTGCTTTGTGTGATCTTTAATCTTTCATTTTAATTTTATTTATGCTTTTCTTTCTTTTCCAGGACCTCGTTCGTGTTTGGGTCTTTGTTTTCCCACCAGTGACGTGTGCTAACCTTTGTCCGTTTATTTTTGTCCGTTACCTTCGTCTCAAAAAAAAAACCCAAAAAAACTCCCTTGTCTCTTCCTTTATTAGTTTGTTTCCTTTTCACCTTTTAGGTAACATTTGTCGGAGGTTCCTGCAATCTAATAAGTTTGTTTCCATTTTTTTTTTTTTTTTTTTTTTTTTTGCTTAGAATGCTTCTTGAATATCCTTTTTTTGTAATTTTTGTCTGTTTCCTTTTAGAATCTTTTTGTTTTTCCTATTATCTTGTCAATCATAATTTTTTTTATTTCCAAATATATATATGCTTTTGCTCTAAACCCCGTTCGCCTATCTTTTCTTGCTCGTCCGAGTTCCTGCTAACTCCTCGTGTTGGTTCGTAGACTGAAGTTCTACCTCTCGCCTGCGCAGCTGTCGCCAGCTTTCGTCTTAATTAGTAGGCAGTCAACCCCTCATGCGGTTTTCCTCCTCGTGTGTCGTGCGGTTTTCCTCCTCGTGAATCTCCTTGGTGTGGACGAGCTCTTATGGCCTTCATCAAATTCCCAGATCTTTTGGACTGATTAATTCTTTGAGTTTCATCTTACCGGATCATTTGTCGTTTCTGAGCATTGCTTTCTTTATAAAAAAAAAATGGGTTAAATTGAACTATCTGACCACGGCGTTTTGCGTTTTTCGCGTTTGTTCATTTCAATTGTTGGCGCGCGTTTTCTTTCCCGTCGATTGTTCAGGAAGCTGCGCTTTTTTCGACGTGACCAAATCTAAAAGTAGTTCCAGTGATGAACGATCCACCGTATATTGGGAGAGGTTATCTAAGGAAAAAAACAGATTTAATGAGAAAAACAAATTTTTAATGTTTTCTCCTTAATCTGTGGAAAAAAAATACCTTTAAATTTAACAAACTTTTACCACTCTCGGCGCTTCGCGCCTCACGTCGGCCCTGCGGGCTTCATTCAATGAGGCTCATTGGTCACTGGTTTCCGTTACTCGAACGCCTTCGGCGTTCTGTCTACGACGTCCCCCTCCGGGGGTGAATAATTGATATATACCCCAACCTATTTGGTTACAGGGGGCAGTTGATTTCCCCTCGGCCGGTTACAGGAGGCTAATGATCCGTATTTTTTGGTGGTCACAGAAATGGCTGCCAGAAAGTTACGGGAACTCATTTTATGGTTAAACCTAAGTTAACCCAACCTCAGTTAACCTAACCCAACACCAGAACGCTCAAAAAATGCTGGCTTACCTTTAAGGCATGGTTCCTTTCGACAATGGCTAATCATCCAGAAAGCAAAAAGAAAATCAGAAATCCACAAATAGCTCGAAACCACCGCGATATGCTAATTATGTGTGGTTGCGATGGCAACAGCTACAGCACGACGGGAAAAAACGGCAAAAACACGCCTTCTAACGCCTAAATCCAGAAAGAAGCCACTTCACAACCAAAGACAATAAAAGTCCGCTACCAGAAACACCAAATATGTGATATCACTTTGCGCCAAACACAGCCATATAATCACCCAACAATTGAATTTGAAAGGAGGAAAAAACGCAGGAGCAACAATAGAAACGAAAGGAGAAAAACGCATCGCAAGCTCTGGTCAGATAGTTCAAAACAACCAAAAAATGTAATAAAGAAAAATATTTGTTTGGAATTTTGTTCGTTTCTTTTACGTCCATTTTCCAACTAAGTATAAAGGGTAACTCGGTTAAGAGTTTAATTAAAGTTTTTTTTACTTAAGGGATCATTCTACGGTTCTTTAGGTTTGCTTAATCCTAATTAAGATTTTAACTTTCCTTTGCCAAAGTTTTTCTTATTACCGCGTTGTCCCCATTTAATTGTTGGACTTAGAAGGAGTTTCTTTCATTAATTCTAAAGTGACTTATCTTTTAAAGGATTCAGAAATACTACTAGCTTAACAAGGGAAAGGAGCTTTTACGATGAGGGAGAGATTCCTCCTTTAGTTTTTGGCTGAACGTGTCGGAAATTGTAATTACCAATTTCTTGCACGTGACAGTATGTACGTATGTGACCAATTTTGTGCATCTAACTCCTCTGAAATGGCAAATAACCGAACCAAATAAAAATTATACATACATACATACATACACACATAGAGGGTTCCTTAACTTGTACCTTAGCGTATATTTTGTCAATTGGGTAAGCCTTTTCCGAGATATTATTTTCGTAAAATTAAAAAATGGCTGTAGCGTTCAAACGAGCGAACCAAACTCAATAAACTTGGCATGTCCGTACTCTTCTCATTAAGGCTATTTTTTTTTGTAAATGACTTGTTTGGCTTGTGTACTGTCCCCCCCCCCCCAAGACCCCCACCTCGTCAATATCTTTATTTTTTTTAAGAAATTCAGACAGTGGGGTTCTTAATCTATATATTGATCATTTTTTTATGAAATGGGCTAAGCCTTTTTAGAGAAACTAATTTTTTTTTTTTTTGAAAAAAGAAATGGCAGAAAAATTCATTTCAAAGCTCCAAACACAATATAAACGGCATGAAGGGCTTCCTCTTATTGAAAAATACAATTTTCTTTTTGACGTAGAATACGTCTTATGTTTCGATACTGGAATGACACGTGTTGAACGTGTTAATCGTGAATGTCAGGAAAAGTGTTGATCACGAAAACCTTAATAACGTCAAAACTATTAATGATAGAAAAATGAATGATATTGCATTCGATAGTATATAAAACAAAGCGTGCTTTAGACTTTGATCGACTTCATGCTGACGTCATCGGCTGATGTAATCGAAGTACAAAGTTGAGTCAGAAAATTTGCACTCTGGCGGAGATTAATTTAGTCAGCTCTGGCTTCCTTTCTGATAGCACGACATTTTAGGTGTCATTTGTTTTATCTTTTTGCGCTTTATAAAATAGCTTAAAAATTAAACCTCAGTATTTAATAGTATCTAACATATCGGCCTTCGAATTGTGGAAATTTTGCAAAAATTACAGAATTTCCAAGTTTATGCATAATAAACGCCAGAAAAATTATAGAAAACGTCACAGGTAAACAGATTTAGAGATGGGGAATCCATGAAGACCCAGATGTCTGATGTTGAACGTCTACGGGCTCAGCAGGAACGACTGAAAGTTGAATCGTGGCGCCGCGAAAGTAAACAAATAGGCCGATACGAATGCGCCCATAACTTCCATTGCTCAGTTCGACGCAAATAACATATCTGATAATATAAACATTTCAAAATTCAAAATTTTTTAGTGCACAAGTAAACTTTTGGGGGCAGCAGTCCTATGGAGACAGAGTCAATGCGTGTGTATTGAAAAATATTGGATTTTTGAAATTCTGACTTCGGATTTTTAAAGACCATTAAAAAGTGGAATAAGAATGTCTGTAAGACCAACACCACCTCTACTCAAAGCCTGAGCGCGAAAATTTCATATATTGTTACATTGTAACGGCCAGTTTTGGCGTTACAATTCTGTCTTTCTCCTTTCTCCACCCCCCCCCCCTCCCTTCCTTTTTAGTTCCGTGATATTATCTAGATCGAGAGTGAAGATAGACATGACGATATTGTTTTGTGTAAATCGATTGTCGACGTGAATTATATATAGTCCTTCTGTTGTAAAAAAGTATAAACAATGGTCGAAATCAACAATGTTTCGCAAACAAATGAGTTTTGTTGTACGAGCTGCTAGTCGTTAAAGAAAGGAAGTGAAAATATATAAAAAAAGGGGAAGCGTAGAACGACGGCCGCCATCAGACGAGACGGCAAGGGTTGATGCGATTACGATGGAAGCGATTCGGAACTCGGAGTCAGTCTTCCTGATAATCCTTTTTCTACTCCAAGGTTTTAAAGAATACTTACCTACATTGTATACGGCGATCGACGTAGTAGTTCAAAATCCGACGTTGAAGTTGATGTTTAAGAAGTGAAATATTTATGCAGATAAGAATGACTTACTTAACTTCGAACCGAAAGGATGTGATAGAAAAACAAGACGTTCTGGTATTATGCATAGTATTTGGGCCATACGGTCTAAAATCTGTTTTTTTTGATTGCTTTTTTTGCTGTTATTATTTCTGCAGAGATTAAAAAGAGATATTGATCGGAAATTGTAGCGGTGGACGTAATTCCTTTTCCCTGAGGTACGACGTAGAGTTTCTCCGCGCAGAGTTTCTACACGTCGAAGATGTGCTATTTCCGTAGAGAAATCATGCATCGCAAGAAGAGTGTGATGATGACTATGAATGTGTTGGTTCCGTAAGATTTAGCCTTAAGGCTTTAGCGCAGTAAGAATTCCACTAACACCCTCAAATCCGTTTGTTCTCCGCGGATTTGAGTTTTCCCTTACCCTGGCCCGTTATTATTAGCCTAGCGTTAGTTTCCCTTCCTTTCCTTGCTGTTGCTTAATTCTGCCACGAATGTTTAAGATAAAACAATAAAATGACTATGATTCATCATCACGACTTGTTTAACGTTATAACTAGTAAAAAAATAACAATTGCTGAAAAGAAAAACAATAAGAAGAATAAAAAGAGAAAAATATAACAAGAAATGGATGTAAAAGAATGATTCTATTTAAATAACTAAAATACTTACCAGTGACTTTGTGTAGACGTCTTGTCGGAATCTAAGATGATGATGCGCGAATTAAGACATATTGAGAACGACGAAAGCGACGCTTAAAACTAAAAAGAAGAATTTTGTGTTTAATTTGTTGATACTTACCTGGGATGATCTCGCGAGTCTGTTAAACTTTGAACTGCTATTTGTTAAGTTGAATGAATTATTTAGAAGTGAATTCAATAAATATTTTTTTTTTCTTTCTGAACGCCCGGCGGCGAAAGACTAACGATTCATCGGTGTAGAGACACAGAAATATTAGTAGCTTACTTTGAAGGAAGATTTCTCTAGACAATTGTAAATTTCAATAGTAGACGAAATTTCGCAATAAAGCCCCGGTTATTTTGTCAGACACAGTTGTCTATAAATAAATCTTAATTTATTCTCAAACACGACAAACCCATCGTCTATGTTAATTTTGTTCTTTTCCTTTATCCTTTGAAAGCTTAAGGAGAAGATAAGTATTGGAGTTTATTAATATTTTGAATAGTATAAACATTTCTTCTTGTAACTCGAAATCTCCTTATTAATGATTTTGTTGCTTTTATTCCCTGTTTAGGAAGAGCTCTGTACGGGGGAGCGTTCAACCAATCAAGAAGAAGAACCTCACGTATTTTTGCCCGTTACAACATCATCATACCTAGTCATATTTTGGGGCTTATTATTGGTGGAAATGCGATTAAAGATTACTACCTATGACGTTTTAACAATGTATGACGTTTCCGCCCTCAGGCTTTGAGTAGACGTGGTGTTGGTAAGACCCACTCTCTATCTCTTTGTCTTCATCGATAAAATTCGGTTCAAAACTTTAAAAGTTCCACACTTTAAGGGCCTCTATCTCCTAAACGGCTGGATCAATTGAAAAAACACCAAGAATGAAACGTTTCACGAATATTAGAGAGGTTCAGCACCACGTAAAAGCGAACGTGACGCGAACGCGTGTGACATTTCTAATCTGAAATGACGTAGCTTTTTCATTGTTTACAACTGTGGAAACGTCACACGCGTTCGCGTCACGTTCGC
>JAHWFO010047778.1:568103-582279 GCA_023313115.1 Rhysida immarginata | reverse complement strand
TATGTGTTCTCGCCATAATCTACCTACTCTTATGGTTATTTATAAGGTTGCGCTGATTTCTGAGTTAGCGAGCGCTATCCGTGATGAAAACCATCCTGCTGCCTTCGTAAAAGAATGGTTCAAGATAGGCAACGGAGTCCGTCAAACAAGAAGGTTCCTATTTGAGATTCCTTTTAAAATGTCAGGGTTCAAATCCAAAAGTTTTCCTTATAGTGCTATTGCCATTTGGAACGATCTGCCTTACAATATCCGTAACACTGTCCTGCAGTGTACCTTGCCCCAATGTGCTAAGAGTTGTATTCATTTTAAGCGCTGCCTAAAGTCGTACTATATAAATTTATAGGGTCGGCTTTTTTATGCTGTCATAGTTCCCTTTTCCATTCCACTTTAAGCTCGTTTTAGTTCTCTTTTAGTCTCTATTGACGTTTTGGCTTTTACGAGCCTTTGATCCTTTCTCCGCGGTTCTTTTTGTTTGTGGAGGTTTTTTTTTACCTTTTCCATTACTCCTTTGCGAGTGCTTAATCCTAATAATAATAATAATAATAATAATAATAATAATAATAAAATGAACGTCCCGGCCACGATACAAAATGTTTTGGTGCACACAGTATATTTATGTCATTTCATAAACGTATCTGCTATTTTGTATTCGCGAGAAAGTTTTGTTACATCATCCCTTTTTGTTTTTTCTATATATTTTGCACTGTCCCAACTTTTTTTGTGTTGTAGCTTGCTTTGTGTGATCTTTAATCTTTCATTTTAATTTTTTTATTTATGCTTTTCTTTCTTTTCCAGGACCTCGTTCGTGTTTGGGTCTTCGTTTTCCCACCAGTGACGTGTGCTAACCTTTGTCCGTTACCTTCGTCTCAAAAAAAAAAAAAAAAACCCAAAAAACTCCCTTGTCTCTTCCTTTATTAGTTTGTTTCCTTTTCACCTTTTAGGTAACGTTTGTCGGGGGTTCCTGTTTTTGTTTTTTTTTTGCTTAGAATGCTTCTTGAATATCCTTTTTTTTGTCTGTTTCCTTTTAGAATCTTTTTGTTTTTCCTATTATCTTGTCAATCATAATTTTTTTTTTATTTCCAAATATATATATATGCTTTTGCTCTGAACCCCGTTCGCCTAGCTTTTCTTGCTCGTCCGAGTTCCTGCTAGCTCCTCGTGTTGGTTCGTAGACTGAAGTTCTACCTCTCGCCTGCGCAGCTGTCGTCCTAATTAGTAGGCAGTCAACCCCTCACCCGTGTGTCGTGCGGTTTTCCTCGTCGTGAATCTCCTTGGTGTGGACGAGCTCTTATGGCCTTCATCAAATTCCCAGATCTTTTGGACTGATTAATTCTTTGAGTTTCATCTTACGGGATCATTTGTAGTTTTTGAGCATTGCTTTCTTTAAAAAAAAAAACAAAAAAAAAAACAAATGTAATGAACAAAATTTCAAACAAATATTTTTCTTTGTTTCTTTTACGTCCATTTTCCAAATAAGTATAAAGGGTAACTCGGTTAAGAGTTTAATTAAAGTTTGTTTTTTTTTTTACTTAAGGGATCATTCTACGGTTCTTTAAATTTGCTTAATCCTAATTACGATTTTAACTTTCCTTTGCCAAAGTTTTCTTATCACCGCGTTGTCCCCATTTAATTGTTGGACTTAGGAGTTTCTTTCACTAATTCTAAAGTGACTTATCTTTTAAAGGGTTCAGAAATACTACTAGCTTAACAAGGGAAAGGAGCTTTTACGATGAGGGAGAGATTCCTCCTTTAGTTTTTGGCTGAACGTGTCGGAAATTGTAATTACCAATTTCTTGCACGTGACAGTATGTACGTATGTGACCAATTTTGTGCATCTAACTCCTCTGAAATGGCAAATAACCGAACCAAATAAACATACATACTGTAACGCCCCCCCCCCCCCCTCGGTTATTTCCTTACAGCAGGCTGAGGCGTCCAACAATCAAATTAAAGTGATAAAAAAAATATTCATATATCGCCAAAAGGAAAGACAAAGAACCCAAATGCAGATAGCCCTTGTCAGGCTGAGGTAAAATTTTATTACAGTAAATTACTTCACAAAAGAATAGATTTATTCTTAAAAAAATAAAACTGAATGAATCGTAAGAACAAATACAGTAAATAAAGAAATTTTTCGCTTTCTTTCGTGGCGCCGTACAGTAAACAATATTTCGTTAGTGTATTCAAAGGATCCTTCAGCACTAGCTAGGCTTGGACGACGGCGAATACCAGACTGACAAGGGATAGAGTAAAAAAAAAGTGATAAAAGAAGAATCAACAAAACAAATATTTCTTAAGTTGCTAACAGATACCGAAAATTAAACGCAGCTACCGTACTCAGCAATAGTAAAAAAAATAACGGGAGGATCTCACTCCCTGTCGAAGGATATATCACGGTTAAATAACCAAAGAAATGAAAATATCTTCTATGAATACAATCTCTTCTTCTAAATCACAAAGATTAATCTACCTAAATCAGTATAAAATAGGATTCTTTTGCTAACGTGGATCAGCTGAGTCCCGGTAAGCCAAAAAGAGTCACGTCATCTGTGTTAGCACAAATTACCTAGAAAATATCAAAAGGAGCAAGGCTTAAAGATAATGAAGAAATTAACATCCTAAATAATTTATGACACAATTAAATAAAACAAAAGGCATCGATAACCAATGTCCATTTATCATTACCTCGGCAGTCCGTTGAAAGTAGTGTTCAAAGGGTCTTGTATTTCTCGGCAAACTGGTCCACAAATTCACTCGATAGCTGCTTCCTTGTCTGAGGGGTAGATTCCGTTCTCCATTCTTCTGTTTTGAGGACTAAATGCAACAAAGGTGAATAGCTTGACTTCACGGACGATCGCATCCATCAGGAAACGTTTTTTTTTGTATCTATCAGCGGAAACTTCGTGTTGATTTCAGGAACGCTACCAAGCAGGAACGCATCATTGTAACCCTTTTTGGAACATGGGATGGCTACCATAACCCATCGATCCGTAGTCTAAATACAGAAAGTCAAATTAATAGCCACATACAAAGAATCAAACAACTGTTTCTCACTAAAGTTCAGAAATATCCGATGGCGATGTCCTAGCTCTCATCACCACCAGTCGACTAGTCCTTCTAAGGGTAGGGTACTCATCCTCCAAGGGTAGGAGATGGAGCTTCTGCGAGGTCCGGAGATGAAAGTGATTCGACGTCGCCTTGCCTGGCTCCGACGGGGAAGGAATATCATCTGCGTTGGTAAGAATCCCATGTCGGACTCCAAGGCCAAGGTGGAGGGGAGATCATCTCTCGGCGGGATCGCCGTCCTAACTGCCTCTATCCATCGTCGTAGTTCATCAGCAAAATTCTCTCGACAATAAGAACGCCGCACGCAACAGCACATAATGCGCCACGCACTCTCTAAAAGCAAAACACGTGAAAATCTGCAAGGTTCAACCAAACATTGTTGAACAAACAAGATACAGTTAAATAAGCTTAAAAATAAAATCAACAATCGGAAGGTGAGAGGCGCGTGGCCAAAAAATAAGAGAATAAAAATACAGTAAAAGGCTTAATAGACGAGAAAAATAAAGAATGGGATCGAAAGATGGCGAACGAGTCGGTTGATGCGTTCTGCTCTCTGCTCCTATAAGCCTATATAGGAGAAAGAACTTTTTGGAAGCCTCCGCTTACACCTTCTCATCGTTATAAACGTCTCGGTCTATCTTTTGTGTCTTTATTTTGCTTTATATTAAACCATCTGGCTCTTCTTTTCTTTTCCTCCTTCTTGACCGCTGGTAAGCTGTCTATTCGATATAAGGCCTATTGCAAGTCATTGTGAACAGCGATTCTTTCGGCGATGGGGGACCCCCCCCCCCCTCGCATCCGGAGATCCTCCTCAGTGGGGAGGACAGAGGGGAGGAATGCACTAATTGAGGGTTACCCTCCTTCAGACAAACGTGCAAGGAACTCTGCTCTTTCCCCGAATTTGGGTAATGTGCCGGCTTCCCTGCGTGATTCCCTCTCGGATTTTTACATTACTTCGCAGACAACTGCCCCTCAGAAGCCCAAGAAAAATCCTAATAAAAATACTAGTAAAAAACAAGACAAAAGATCTCGTCAAGATAAACAGGATAAACAAGACAGGCCAGAAAAGCAAAACAAGTCAGAAAAGCAGGATAAACAAGCTAATCAAGATAAGTCTGATAAATCAGAGAATCAGTCAAAAAAAGGAAAAGATAATTTGTTGTCGTCCTCTCCTCTCTCACAACAACCCACGTCATCGTCCTTGGCAGAGAGAGAGTCTGTCCTACCCCCTCAGAATGACAGTCAGCTGCTTTTTACTACTAGCGTTGATATTGTTGAACATCTGGAATTGGCAGCTCGACCTTGGCTGCTTGTGTCAATGACCCGCCCGAATGAGGCTGCAATGCCATCTGGTCCAGAAATAGCGCCTGCAACACCTCTTGACCCATTGTGGAACGACATCTCTCCTGGTCTTTTCCGAAAAACCATTTCTTCTTTGGTTGGTGCCTCTCCAATGGTGACGAAATTGCGTTCCGGAAAATTCCTAGTCAAGTTTAATACTAAAGCCCAGGCTTTATCTTGTATAAAGTACGAGGACATTGGGGTCTATAAATTGGCATACGAGGTACCGAGGTTCCTGGGGGTGGCCGTGGCCTGGTTGTCTCGTCGGTTGGCTTGCCAATCGATGGAGTTCAGCAACTTCAGGCGCGGCCAGCTGCTGGCTGGGTGACGGCCTGGGCTTGAGGGCCACCGCTAGCGGGACAGCTATTTGGGGCGCGGCTGTTGGGGGACTTTGGTCTGACCCATTTGCCGATTGACCATAGCTGGTTTTCCAGCAGTTGGTGACAGCCTCTGGTTCGTTTATCCCCAGTAGCTCTTCCATCATGAAACCCCCCGTGCTTCGGAGGGCACGTTAAGCCGTCGGTCCCGACTGCTACTGTCATCTCGTAGCAGTCGTTATTTAATGGGATGGCGCAAAACTCCCTCGTAGGAGTAGGTGCCGCAGATTATCGCTTGCAGGGTAATCTACCCTCTGTACCAGATAAGATAAGATACCGAGGTTCCTCACTTCTTCGGTGGGATACATTTATGGTATCCGCCGATCAGTAACATTAGAAGATCTACAATCTTGCGCAGACGTTGGAAAGTCCATATCTGGAATCAGACAATTCCCTCCTCCATATCCAGGAGCTCTATACGATAAATTATTGTTATTCTTCAACACGCCTTCCCCCCCTGTGAAGGTGAAATTTGAAAATTAATCATTCCCAGTCTCATGCCCCCCACCAAGACCCTTACAGTGTTCGACCTGCCATAAGCTAGGTCATTCTAAACAAAGATGTACCAGCATGCCGCTCTGCTCCAAATGCCTGTCCCAGGAGAATATTAGAGATAAATGCCTTTCTCCGCAAGCTCTTTGTGCGAATTGCCAGGCCAACCACTCATCTTACTTCAAGGGATGTAGTGTTTTCAAATACGAGTCCCTCATCAGAAGCAAAATGGTCTCCCTATTCGTATCTTATTATGAAGCCAAACGTCTTACAGATATGGAGTTGGGAGTTGCGTCTCCCTCCGTCCCCGCTCGCCAGACTTATGCCACCATGGTGTCGTCCACGCCCCGCCCTCAGCTTGATACTCGGTACAATATAGCCCCTTCCCCTTCTCAACCTGTGTCGAATGCCCCGATTAATGATGTGAACGTCGCCACCGGATATGACAATCCTGCAAATATTACGTGTTCCACTTGTGGACGGGAAGAACTCTCGCCGATTTTTTCCCACCATTCACCTATACCTCAAATGCCTGGTTTTGACTCGATTATACCTTCCCCGGTTGCTTGGCCAGAATCTGCTTCTTCATTTGTTGCTCCCTCCGTAATAGACGCTATGGAGACTTCTTGTCAAACGCCCCCTCCTCAAGCAAACGCCGCCCCGCGCTACGATGTGAGCTCTAGTGAAAATATCACCTTTCTGGGGAACCACAAAGTTGACGAACTAGTTCGAAACTGCTTTAAAGCGTTTATCACATCATTTATTGAAGTGTCTGGTAAATGTAATAACCCAGTTAATCTCAGTGATACTTTTAAATTAATGGAATCCCGTTTCCCATTTCCCCCTGCATGGTTTCAAGACATTACAAGTTGGTGGCAAAGCGTTTTGCTTCCCCACCTCAGCAATGCCCCGTCTTAATAATACTAATATAAGCGTCCTCCACTGGAACATCAGGGGCCTGACCTCTAACTGGGAGGACGCCATATTCCTCCACAAGAAATCCTCAATTATGACCTTGTGCGAGACCTTTCTAAATCAGAACTCTATTGTAAACTTTCCTAAGTCTTTCTCCTACATTAATAGTAGGGAGAAATATGGAGGTGGCAACCTCGTTACCATAAAATCACACATCCCACACTTCATCAACTACTTAGATCATTTTGATGGTACTGCGGTCATAGACTTAGTCATCTACCTTTGTGGCATCTGGTTACACGTGTACTGCATCTATGTCCCTGGATACCTCCCCAGGGACAAGTGGACTAATTTATTCAATCTTTTTTCTCCTCCATACATTGCTATCGGAGACTTTAACGCCAAAAGTCCCGATTGGGGCTGTAGTAATTACAATCTTAACGGTCGCTACCTTGAGGAGCTACAAGCTATTCATAACTTCAGAATTCTATATACGTCTGAACATACCTATTCGCCGTCGAGACTAGGGTGGTCGTCCTCCAATTTGGATGTAGCATTAGTGTCCTCTGACTGCCCTTTTTTCCCTTATTTGGAAGTCATTCCTGGTGCTTATGGCAGCGATCACTCTCCGATTCGCCTTTTCATTCCTTCTTCTAGTTGCGTCGACCCTTGTTCCCCACTTCCGTGTAAGTTTCTCCCCTCGGCTCAACATGCTCAACATGCCCAAAGTATCAGCCATTCCTATACTACTCCTTTGGGCCCGGACTCAGTGAGGACCCATAGCATTATTGATCTCCTATCTGTTTTTCAGCAAGGACTTTCCTCTAAGCCCCTTTGTGGTAGATCCTTTCCGTCCAGGCCAGTTTGGTGGAATTTTGAATGTGAAGAGGTCGTTTGGATCCGGAACAAGGCCAAAAGAAAATTCCGGAAATGTAGATGCCTGAACTGCTGGCTAGAACTTCGAAGAACAAAAGCCCATTGTAAGAGATTATTGAAAAGGTATAGAAGGAAATATTGGCGGGAAGTCATTGAGAAAGATGAACCGGGTAACGTGTGGAAAGTCCTGAAGTGCTTTCAAAAGCGCCCACCTTCCTCTGTCCCTCTCATTAAAAATGATGAAGGCCATCTTCTAGACCCTAAATCTTCAGCAGAATCCATCCTCCGTTCAGTGGTGAATACGCCTTCGACTCATCCAAAGACCTGGCCTAAGCACTTTCCAGCCGAATTTGTCGCTCCGGAAGCTCTTTCCCAGTGGGAACTACCTTTCTCTGCCTCCTCCCTGAATTCAGCCATTAGATCCAAGCGTTCTGCACCTGGCCCGGATGGTCTGACAAATCACACCTTCTCCAAGCTAGGGAAAGGACAACGGTTCTTGTTGCTTAACGCCTTTAATGCTTCCTGGAAGACGGGTATAATTCCTTCCAGGTGGAAAGACTCTACCATACATCCAGTTTTAAAGCCTGGTAGACCACGATCATCGCCTTCAAGTTTTCGTCCAATTGCCTTGACCTCCTGCTTGATTAAAATATTGGAGCGCCTCGTCAACGATCGACTGCAGCATTATCTGGAATATAATCATCTTCTCCCGGATCATTGCCAAGGTTTTAGGAAAGGCCGCAACCATCTTCTCCCTGTTTTAAAGCTGATAGATGACATCTGGTTATCAAGGGAAAAAGGAGAGTATATTGGCATTGTCTTCCTAGATATCAATAAGGCCTTCGACTCAGTCTCTCACGAGCTCCTTTCCAACAAATTAGTCGACATCAAGACCCCTCGGAGGATGGGTATCTGGATTAATTCCTTCCTAAAAGCACGGAAAATTGGTATTCGTTTTCCAGGCGGTTCCTCCTGGACCACGCAGCAGCTAGGCCTTCCGCAAGGTTCAATTCTGAGCCCCACCCTTTTCAACATCTTCACAAGGGACGTTTTCTCCTCGCTTTCTCCATCAATAGGTAGGAGCTTATATGCGGATGATATGGCATTTTGGTATTCCAGTAGCTCTCTTTCAAAAATTCGAGCTACGCTTCAGGACGCTTGTGACAAACTTGAGGCTTGGAGCAACGCCAATCGCTTCTCCTTCTCTCCAGATAAATCGGTGGTAATGTGTCTGCCTAAACACGGCCCTCCTCCTTTGTTAAATGTCTTCCTCCACGGTGCCAGGCTTCCTAACAGGAACATTCATAAATTTCTCGGAATGACTATAGACAACAGGCTTAACTGGAAGAGCCACGTTGGTATGCTTAGGGGAAGTCTATCTAAATGCTTAGCCCGTTTAAGCTTGGTCATTAAGTCAAGGTGGGGGCCCCCGTGGGGTGAGTCTTCCTCCTTGACTCGTACCCTCGTAAAGATCACAGATCAATCGGCGTTACCTCTGCTACTTGCCCCCAAGTCGAGTGTAAACTCTCTGATGGTCTTGGAGAGAAAGCTTTTGAGAAGGTGCTTGCGCGCTGTCATCTCTTCCCCGTGTCCCCTGCTTTACATCGAAACGGGCATCCTTCCCCCCCCCCCCCCCGTTAAGATGGGAGGTTCATTTTATCCGACAGTTGTTCACCTACTGCCAATCTTCGCAGAGTTCAACAGAGGATGCCACGCTTAACACCCTTTGTCAGTCCCTTTTAAGGTCAAACCGCCTCCGTCTTCTTGCGACAAGCTTACTTAGAAAGTTTGATTGTGGTCACCTTTTTCCCTGTGAGCCTACTATTTTAAGAAAGTTTGGGTGAACCCACCGGTCGTTGTTCTGACTCCTCCCCCCCAATTGGTTAGTGTCTGTCAGCCTACCTACTGTGTGCTCCAATCAGTTTGATGCATATCTTAGAGATGAATTTTCTTCTTTTCGGAAAATATACACCGACGCCTCTCTCTCCCCCCTTGACTGTAATGGAGGTATAGGTGTCTACTCGAAGGGTTTGAAATTAATCTCCCAAAAAATCACCCCTGCGACCAGTTCTTTCCAACTCGAACTTATGTCTATCCACAAATCTCTTTCACTCACCTCTTCTCTGCCAATTGACAGTTATTTAATCCTATCCGATTCT
This sequence comes from Rhysida immarginata, assembly GCA_023313115.1. Taxonomy (NCBI): domain Eukaryota; kingdom Metazoa; phylum Arthropoda; class Chilopoda; order Scolopendromorpha; family Scolopendridae; genus Rhysida; species Rhysida immarginata. The sequence goes on along the minus strand of JAHWFO010047778.1, from coordinate 573,053 downwards.
CTTGGCGCTATCTCTTCCATTCAGCGAGCCCTGACCAGCGGCAAGTGGTTTTTTAATAATCAACTGGGCTACGTGGTCGACTTGCTCCAGCAGCTCTATTACTTTGGCTATTGTGTTCTTTTTATGTGGGTCCCTGGCCACAAAGGTATTCGGGGAAATGAAATGGCTGATAGGCTGGCAAATTGGGGGAGAACGGGGCGTAAGCCTGCTGTTTCTGCACATATTGATGCCTCGGTTGTAAAGGTGCGTGTTCTCCGGTGCGCTGCCGCTTTGTGGAACGAGAACTGGTTAGCGGAAGCGAGAGGCAGCCACTACAAGGCGCTCTTTCCGAACATAGTCAACATTAAGCATCTTGCTCCTAAATGGCTTACCTCGAGTCAGCGTTCTCTGCTTTTCAGATTGAGATCCGGCCATGTACCGCTTAACCAATTTTTATTCAAAATTAATATAGTTCGATCTGATCGTTGTTCGTGTGGGGAACAAGAAACTGTGAATCACGTAATCATGAATTGTCCCGTCTATTGTCGACAGAGGGCCCTGCTTTCTCACGGTCTCATAAAGCGAGGTATTGCTTTCTCCTTGGAAAATACTCTCCTTGCCGCCCACCTGAAGCCCCGTGACAAACGTGCCGTGATGCGACTACTTACTTGTTTCTTGTGCAGTTCCGGGCTATTCGACAGGATACTGGGTCCGTTGAAGCCCCGTTAGCAACTTGTTCCCAGTAACTGACTATTACCAGTAATTGTGTGTTCCATCAGCTAGTCTCCATTCTCTTGAGAGATGCTGGCTGTGTAGAAGAAGAAGAAGAAGAAGAAGGCTTAATAGACAAAAATGTAATGAAGCAAAAAATTAGGCTTAAAAATAAAATAAAATTAAAATCTCCACTCGTTCCAGAGATGGACTATAACAATCACATTTGTTAATAAAACATACAATAGATCTCAAACCAAAAAAATACACTGAATAAATCGTAAAAATATAATCTTAAAACAAACTCAAAGGAAAAAACTATACTTTACAAAAGTGGGACGTTACAATACATACATAGAGGGTTCCTTAACTTGTACCTTAGCGTATATTTTGTCAATTGGGTAAGCCTTTTCCGAGATATTATTTTCGTAAAATTAAAAAATGGCTGTAGCGTTCAAACGAGCGAAACAAACTCAATAAACCTGGCATGTCCGTACTCTTCTCATTAAGGCGATTTTTTTTGTAAATGAAAAAAAAAAAAAAAATTAGACTTTTTGTATTAATTACTATCCCCCCCCCCAGAGACCCCCCCCCCGTCAAAATATTTATTTTATTTTTTTTTTTTTTTAAGAAATTCAGACAGTGGGGTTCTTAAACTATATATTGATCATTTTTTTATGGAAATGGGCTAAGCCTTTTTAGAGAAATTAATTTTTTTTTTTTTGGAAAAAAGAAGAAATGGCAGAAAAATTCATTTCAAAGCTCCAAACACAATATAAACGGCATGAAGGGCTTCCTCTTATTGAAAAATACAATTTTCTTTTTGACGTAGAATACGTCTTATGTTTCGATACTGGAATGCCACGTGTTAAACGTGTTAATCGTGAATGTCAGGAAAAGTGTTGATCACGAAAACCTTAATAAAACTGGGTCTGAACGTGCCAGTTGTGGCCATCAATGTTCGGGCAGGAATGAGAGCGGCAAGACTGCTACAAGACAACAGAAGGGCATCAGCGCATCAGATTACCTCAAATCTTTATCAGGGATCCTCTCAAATGATCACTGAACCCACTTTGCGCGATACACTGTATAGTATGGAATATGGGAACCGAAGGCCAGTTCGGACACCTTTGCTATCTACAGTTAACAAGATAAAACGTCTCCAATTCGCACAGGAACACAAGGATTGGACAGTTAAGCATCGGAATAAAGTCATGTGGTCTGATGAACCACGTTTTCAGTTGCATCATGCAGATAACAGAATGAAAATTTGACGGAAACTGCATGAAAGCATGGACCCCCAAATGCATGAGTACAATCGTTCAAGCTCGTGGGGGCAGTCATTGTGTGGAGCATATTTTTCTGGTAAAATATGGGTCCTTTAATATGTGTAGAAAAACGTTTGAATATGAGAACATACCTAAGTATCTTGCTGATCAAGTTCATGCAATCACGTTGAAGGTGTGTCGCAATGGAGATGGCTTCTTCCAACGTGACAATGCGGGATGCCACGCTACTCGTATTTTGCAGGAATAATTTCAAAAACAAACAATTCCTGTGCGTTGTTTGCTGCAAAAAATGTTTTTCCTACTGAATGTATGCTTTAACCCCTATGTTGATTCGACAATTGAAAATAATAGTAAGGCGATATTATTGCGATCGCCACGAAAGACGAACCTGGCTTAGGTGGCCCCCATAATGACCAAATCTCAATCTAATTGAGCATTTGTGGGAGAAAGTTGAAAGAGCCATGAGACAGGTCGTTCCAAAACAACAAATTTCACACAACAGGACAGTTTTATTCATCAGGCAAAGACTGTTATGACAACCTATAAGAAGCAGGGAAAGACATCATCTGCCAAGCATAACATTGCCCGAAAGTGTAAGCTCATTGATAGAGACTGAAGGGGTTTGAAGCCGATTGTGGCCAGAAAGCACAAGACAACAGCATTCACGGTGTCAGAGTCCTCGCGTCACCTTTCAACATCTCGTGGAGTAAATGCGAATCGCCGCAGTATTGAAGACAGAAGGTGGCGCAACGAATTACTGATGGGGTGGTCATAATAATCTGGCCACTCAGTGTATATTCATCCTAAAGTGTCGATATCTGATATGGAAATATTGTTGTTCGGTGCGATAATGAAATATTTACCAACAACTAGACCAGTTAGTGACAATATAAAGGTGGATACTAATATTGCAATTATGACAGTTAGCGTTATCAATGTAGATGCTACATTATATTTATACTCTCTTAGCTTTATGAAGAATCATTTTAATTTAGATTTCAAACCATCGAATGACCTATTACATTGGGTAGCAGTACTATAAATTCGATATTTGCGTGAAATATTGGTTCTTGTCTGTTGCCATTTCTAACATATTCCTCTTATCATTGACCAGTGATTTGTTAGTTGGGAATGCCGTAAAGGTTTGGTTAACAATTTATGATTAATTGCAAGTGCATTTTTGTGTGAACATTTTATATCAGAAATTAAATTTTTTAATTTGTGTTGTACAAAGTTCTTTCTTATTCGCCATGTGGCCTCAAGACGTATTCTACGATTTAACTAGCGGCCGTGTCCCAACACAGCCCCGTAATTTTTTTGATTCCGTATCATTATCTCGTGGTAGGCCTGTGCGAATGTACCATTCCGCCATATAAATTTATTTTTTATTTTTTTTAATTTATTTATTTTTTTAGGAATTCAGACAGTGGGGTTCTTAAACTATAAATTGACTATAAAGATATCATGCTGTGTAGAACAATTTTAAAACTATTCAAAAATCTGGTGTTATAAGTTATAGGAGACCAGAGGTTTTTGCAATTTTTTGGAATGTAACTCTTTAACGAATGTGAACTTATACTGACAGACTAGTATAACTATAGAAGACTGATAGCAATGATATTTTTATTGTTAAAGCTTTGTACAATGGTGTGGTGAGATCTATACTAGGAAGTGTTTGCTCTGAGTGGCCAGATTATTATGACCACCTGAAGTTTGTAGGCAAATTAGTTATGATTTCACGCTGAAGTTGCTAGAGAGCCGGACTGGTGTAAATAGGCAAGCATGTTGTTTATCACGACATTGGAAGTGATTTGTTTCAGAAGATTATAGGTAAACGACGCGATTTAGCAGCCTTTGATGATTGTTAGCGCTCGGAGCTATGGAGGTAATATCAGCAAAACTGCTGCATTCGTTAAATGTTCAAGAGCAGCTGCTGTTAAATTGTTACAGACTGGACTGTCTGCCGGAAAACTGGGTCTGAACGTGCCAGTTGTGGCCATCAATGTTCGGGCAGGAATGAGAGCGTCAAGACTGCTACAAGACAACAGAAGGGCATCAGCGCATCAGATTACCTCAAATCTTTATCAGGGATCCTCTCAAATGATCACTGAACCCACTCTGCGCGATACACTGCATAGTATGGAATATGGGAGCCGAAGGCTAGTTCGAACACCTTTGCTGTCTGCAGTTAACAAGATAAAATGTCTCCAATTCGCACAATACCACAAGGATTGGACAGTCGAGCATCGAAATAAAGTCATGTGGTCTGATGAACCACGTTTTCATTTGCATCATGCAGATATCAGAATGAGAATTTGACGGAAACTGCATGAAAGCATGGACCCCACATGCATGAGTACAATCGTTCAAGCTTGTGGGGGTGTCACGTGGATTTCGCCAGAGTAAGACATCGGCGAAAGTGAAAGAAGAGGATGACGCGTCGATGGATATTGTTACGTAAGGAGAAGCGAGCCACTCCGAAAGCGACGCGAGAGTGGAACGAGAAGAGTGGGAAAAAGGTACGATGGCACCAACGTGAAAGGTCGCAGGTTCGTTTTCGAGCGGAGTCGGAGGAGAAATTGCGATTGGTCGTCAGGCGAACGAGACGGAATGGACGTCGCAGGAAAAGCGGAGAACGTCCTCACATGGTGAGCGAGCCAGCAACGGAAGCTTTTCACAGGGGAACTTTTGACGGCGAGCGTCTGCCAACGGTCGGCGAGGGAGAGAGCGGCTTACGTAACCTGGTCGTAAGTGATCTAGAAACTGTCTTCGCCGTAAGATTTGACGACGAGGAGTGGGAGAGTCGCCTTACGAGGGCCATTGCGGAGATATTGAAGGAGCTATACCCGGTAACAAGCCCCGACGTCGCCCGAGAAAAGAGCGAGGAAAAGCCGTCGCCTTTGTGCTTCCCGCCGTCTGCGAATGGACCGACCCCGACGGGAGAGAACGAAGCCCGCCTTCTGAGTCTTCG
>JAHWFO010047778.1:535779-568003 GCA_023313115.1 Rhysida immarginata | reverse complement strand
GGGAGAGTCGCCTTACGAGGGCCATTGAGGAGATATTGAAGGAGCTGTACCCGGTAACAAGCCCCGACGTCGCCCGAGAAAAGAGCGAGGAAAAGCCGTCGCCTTTGTGCTTCCCGCCGTCTGCGAATGGACCGACCCCGACGGGAGAGAACGAAGCCCGCCTTCTGAGTCTTCGATACACAAGGTACGAAAGAACTTTCGCATTTTCTGAGATAGCTAATATTAGTGCTTACAGAGCAGCCTTTAACGTTACGGTGCTCAGCACTACTATTACGGAAACTCAACTGGGACTATACCTTAATATTTTTGAGGAAGATGCCAATGAACTTAATGTTGGAGCCTCGCTTATCGGCATCTACCCTTTCTCACTCGGCGCTTACCTCATGAACAAGGCCGGGGGATTTATTCCGAGAAACCGAAACGCAGAACTATTAATTTGATTCCGAACTGTTTCAACAATTCCCTTTTCGTCGCGGGATTCTGAGTTCGACGGAGCTTTCTCAGCACGTGCGAACGCCGTTATGTCAACCTACGTGATTCTACGCCTACGAGCTTGGAGAGGTGTAGATGGTGGTTCAGAAGCGTTGCTTTGACATTTTCTACTGTTTGAGTGCTGATTCGTTGCTTATCATTGTTTTGCCTCTGTAGTTTCATGTGAACAGTGTGCTTTAGTGATGGTGTTTGGCATGCTGTTCGTCTGATGTTTTACATTATTTGTGCTTAGTGTTTACCGAGGAGCGTATTTGTTCTTGCAATCCTCATCTGCACGTCGTGTAATTCAAGGCAGCGATTCGACGAGCAGCTCTCGTGCATCTTGCCATCTTTTCACGCCACATTTCTTCCAACATCCATATCCTGCAATAGTTCACCCGGACGTCTCGGCGAGTTAACTCCTGCCTCGTCATTCGTCGGGTATTCATCGCATCATCGCATCCAGAGCCATATTTCATGGATCTCAACTTCCCGCTACCTTGAGCAGCAATAGTCTACTGTCGTCTCGGCGAGTTAACTGCGGCCTCGTCATTCGGCAGTACCTCATTTTCTACTCCATATTTCATTTGGAAACCTTCGCCTCAACTGTGTCTTACCGGACTTGACGATTTTAAACAGATTCAGACTGAGTCGCATTTCAACTTTTTCCCGACGCCGAACGTCGACTAAAGTACTGTTCGTTTGCGAGCGCATATCAATTCATGGGCGCAATCAAGCTATTCCTTGAAGTAAAGGAGAACTTTTGACTTTCAACTAGTTTGTTTTAGTTTATTCTTCGACTGCATAACAGTTTTCTTTATTTACGTTATTTTTCAACGCCATCGAGTGGCAGCGCCACCTATTATTATTTGAATCTAAAACAGTTTCAATAAAATCTTTATTAAAAATAATAAACTTTACTCGTTCCCATCTCTTGTAAAATTAACTCTGCTAAATCCACATGACAGGGGGCAGTCATGGTTTGGGGCATATTTTCCTGGCATAATATGGGTCCTTTAATTTGTGTAGAAAAACGTCTGAATATCAGAACCTACCTAAGTATCTTTGCTGATCAAGTTCATGCAATCATGTTGATGGTGTATCGCAATGGAGATGGCTTCTTCAAACGTGACAATGCCAGCATGCCACGCTACTCGTATTTTGCAGGAATAGTTTCAAGGACAAACAATTTCTCTGGGTTGTTTGCTGCAAAAAATTTTCTTTTGCTACTGAATGTATGCTTTAACCCTTATGTTGATTCGACAATTGAAAATAATAGTAAGGCGATATTGTTGCGATTGCCACGAAAGACGAACCTGGCTTAGGTGGCCCCCATAATGACCAAATCTCAATCTAATTGAGCATTTGTGGGAGAAAGTTGAAAGAGCCATGAGACAGGTGGTTCCAAATCAACAAATTTCATACAAAAGGACAGTGTTATTCATCAGGCAAAGATTGTTATGACAGCCTATAAGAAGCAGGGAAAGACATCATCTGCCAAGCACAACATTGCCCGAAAGTCGAAGCTCACTGATAGAGACTGAAGGGGTTTGAAGCGGATTGTGGCCAGAAAGCACAAGAAAACAGCATTCATGGTGTCAAATTCCTCGCATCACCTTTCAATATCTCGTGGAGTAAATGCGAATCGCCGCAGTATTGAAGGCAGAAGATGGCCCAACGAAGTACTGATGGAGTGTTCATAATAATCTGACCACTCAGTGTATATTCATCCTAAAGTGTATATTCATCATCTGATATGGAAATGTTGTTGTTCAGTGCGATAATGAATTATTCACCAACAACTAGACCTGTCAGTGACAACATGGAGGTGGATATTAATATTACAATTATGAGTTAGCATTATCAATGTAGAAGCTACATAAAATTTACTCGCTCTTAGCTTTATGAAGAATCATTTTAATTTAGATTTCAAATCCATAGAATCACCAGTGATTTGTACATTGGGAATGCCATAAAGGTTTGGTTAACAATTTATGATGAATTACAAGTACATTTTTTGTGTGAATATTTTATATCAGAAATTAAATTTTTAAAATTGTGTTGCACAAAGTTCTTTCTTATTCGCCATGTGGCCTCAAGACGCATTCTACGACTTAACTAGCGGCCGTGTCCCGACACAGCCCCGTAATTCTTTTTGATTCCGTGTCATCTCGTGGTAGGCCTGTGCGAATGTACCATTCCGCCATACCAATTTATTTTTTTACTAAATTAATTCTAAGCTTTTTCCAAGTCTTCATTTTTTCTGAAAATTCACAATCAAATATTGCAAAATTTCATGAAAAAAAGAGCCCAAGCAACAGCGGGTATATCACCAAGTCTTTATATATAAAAATGAATGTTTATTTGTTAGTGGTTTGTTTGTATTGTATGCGTTCCTATACCATTCCTCCGTTTGAGTTGAAACTTTGCACACTGAGTCTTCAAAACAAAAGGAAGGTCACTGTCTACCTGAAATTTCTCAAAAAATATTTTCGTCTTATTTCGACAAAATTCGAATTTCTGGTGGCAGCGCTCATGATAGTCCCTGACTCCTGTTGCCATCCTTGAAGAAAATAGGGAAGCTTCGCCATCAAGTGCCGACATGGCTGGAAATGAGTGTTGGAGATGCAAAACACATTTTTAAACATGCGACAAGCAGTTTTTTAGTTCTTTCCCACGCCGGCTATGGGGTGACAGGGTTTTTTTTTTTATTCGTGAACTTTGCTTTTTCTTTTTTTTTTTGTAGTTCGCAGTTCTTCGAACATGGTTTAACTGTGAATTTTGTATCGAACATCTTTCAGATGCGTTTTTCCATTTGAGTTACGTCTTTTTGATTTATTCTTGATTTTCAATGCAAGAGGAAGACCACTAAGGGTAATGGCAACTTCCATTTTCGGGTTTCTGGAAACTGACTGAAACGTTATTGCTCAATTCGTAACGGAAACGAAAAACTCGCCCATTGCCTTTAAAACTCATCTTAAAAAGTGGAATTTTTTTTTCTCCAACGGATGGCATCACATTCAAAACGAGACCATCTTCTTTTTGGAGACCAGTGGAAAAAGCCGGCGTGGCTCGAGCACTTTTCAGGTGAAATTTTGCATTCTCAGAATGTATATAACCAGATTAAATGAACACATGGAAAAAGCTTAGAATTACAGAATGAACACATACAGAAGAAATTGACATCCAGGAAACAAAAAGACTCCTTAAATGCTCCCAATGAATGGCCTCTGCAACAACGGCTCTGCAACGGCTCTGCAACAACAATGAATGGCCTCTGGCTGACTTTGCTCAAGTTATTAAAAGCTGAGTGAGCATGACCAAAGACGAGAAGAAAGGTATCTGATCGTCTTTTGTTTGACGCAGTGCTGTAGAAGGAAAAAGAATGAAAATGAGACAATAGTCTGAACTACGATGTAGCTGTGTATTGTGTCGCCATCTCTTGATGACATTAGAAGAGAGGCGGCCTTCAAGGAGGTTCAAGCGCGAGCGAGTTTTTCCTCGCAAGAAAGGTGGCTTTAGTTCGCAAGTTTTTTTCATGTGTAATTTTTTTCTGAATATTCAGATATTGCAAAATTTTCATCAAATGAGCCCAGGCAATGCTGGGTATATCAGCAAATTTTAAATTTTAAATAATACAAAAAAAAATTTGAAGTTTTGATACGGATTTTTAAGTACCAAAAGGTGCTTTATGCTCTCAGTGTGGGGAAAACTCTGTCTGTCTGTACGTCCCTCCGTCCTAAAAACTCTAAACTCAAGGGTAAGAAAGATTTTCAAAATCTGTTTTCGTCAGTCGATGAATACGGTTCATGACACGAACCAATCACAAATATCTAAATCGGATCAACAGCACGTGCACAAATGGAACCTTCACGACCCCACCTAGCAATTTTCAATGGTAAGATATAGTAAGTAATACATCAAATAAATCATAATGACGAGATAGAAGCAGTTATTAATTACTATTTTCGCCAATTGATAAATAAGGTTCCACTATAAGAACCATTTTGAAAGTGGTTGTAATCGATACAATGGCACGTGCTCCAATGATGCCTTTATGACACCCTCAAACATTTTCAATGATAAGATATAGCAAGTAGTATATCAAACAACTCGAAATGGTAAAATAAGAGCGAATAATACGTTATTATGTACGTTTTTTCCAATGCATTCTCAATCGAGTTCATATTCAGAGAACTTGCTGGCCACTCGATGCTTTGCATATCCTCACTTTGCAGAAAGTCCTCCACCATCAGAATTCTGTGGGGATGTGCATTATTATTTTTTCTCCAAATGATAATATGGTTCAGCGCATGAACCAATTTGAAGATGGTCGTAATCGATACAATTGGAACCCTTATGATACCTTCAAAAATTTTCAATGATAAGATATGGCATGTAATATATCAAACAACTTGGAATGATGTGTCATGAATGAACATAAAGAAAAAAATTATAGTCGAAATTGGTTCAAAGGCACCAGGCTTAGTGGAACCATTATGGTTCATTGGAACTACCATTCGTAAGATATAACATGTAATATATCAAACATCTTGGAATGATATGTAATAAATGAATACAACGTAAAATTAATGAAAATCCAAATTGGTTCAAAGGTTCGTAGTTTAATGTTATCATTATAGCCCATTAGAGACTTTCAATGTTAACAAAAGGCAGTTGAAAAATATGGTTCCGCGAATGATTTAGTTTAGCCTTTCGGAACTTGGTAATGCCATTCCTAAATGGTTTATTAATGACATAAAGAATCTTTTTTACAATCCTTTTTGTCTGTCTGTCTGACCGTAATTCTAACTCCTCCAGGGCTATGGACGTTTTTCAAAATATGACACGAACCAATCACAAATATAATCGAAATCGGTTCATTGACACCTGCACAAATGGTACCTTCATGACCCCACCTAGCAATTTTCAATGCTAAATAATAGTAAGTAATATATCAAACAAATCGTAACGACGAGATAGAAGCAGTATTAATTACTGTTTTCGCCAACTGATAAAGATGATTCCGCGAATGAACCATTTTAATAATGGTCGAAATGGATTCAATGGCACGTGCTCTAATGGTACGCTTATGACACCCTCAAAAATTTTCAATAGTAAGATATAGCAAGCAGTATTCAAACAACTCGAAATGTTAAAATAAGAGCGAATAGAGTAATTATGCACGTTTTCTTCCCTACATGCTCAATCGAGTTTATATCCGGAGATCTTGCTGCCCACCCCTTATGACACCCTCTAAAATTTTCAAAAATTTTATGACAGCTATTAGTTTAGCCTTTCGGTACTTGATTATGTCATTCTTTAATGGTTGATTTAGTTACTAGCTGATATACCCAGCGTAGCGCGGGCTGTTTTTTGATGAAATTTTGCAATATCTCAATGTGAATATTCAGAAAAAATGAACACGTGAAAAAAGCTTAGAATTAATATAGTAAAAACTCAATTTCAAGAAATGAAAAAGATTTCTTTTAAAATGCTCCCAATGGTTGTCCTCTCTAACTACGGCCCTTCAGGCAGTTCTATTCGACTTCGCTCATGTTGGAATGTTGTGTTTAGCTGAGTGGGTTTGGCGCAGTGCCGGAGAAAGACTGGAGAATAATTATGTATGTCTTTTCGAAAGAAGAAGGAAATAGAAAGAAAATGAAATCATAGTCTGATCTGACGTTTCTTCACCCCTGGCTGTGGATTTATTTCGCAAGCTTTTTTCATGTGTTCTTTTTTCTGTTTATTCACATTCAGAAATTGCAAAATTTCATCAAAAAACAGCCCGAGCAACGCCGGGTATATCAGCTAGTAGTTAATAATTCTTGGAAACGTACGGTTATTGCCAAGGCAACAAAAGTGTTATTGCATCAGCATGAAAGTAATGTTGCATGAGCATGAAAGTAATATTGCATCATCATTGTTGCAAATATCTTTCCACAAGAATCATGGAAAATAATTGGCATCTGGAATGAAATGGTTTCTCTCATAGCAGTCCGATCCCATTCGGAGTCATCTCAAAACGGCCCCTCTTTGATTGCAGCATCCTTTAATGCTATGCAGACCTCGCCAAGGACTGTACGTAAATCCTGAAACTACATCGGCCCCTTGCGATAACACAGAAGTAGGAACAGGCTGTACCGCTCCATGAGCTTCATCAAACACGACACCATCCTTCCGATGACGGTTTTCTTCCTCCTGACGCGACGGATCCAGTGCTAGCCAGGGGCTCGCCATTCCTGTCACTAATGTGGCTTCGGGGTTTCAAATCGAAATTGCTTTGGAACATCTTGGTATGTCAATGTTTTTGCGAACTCGCCGTGGCAGCACAGCTCGAAGAAACGCGTCAGCATCGTGTTTTCCCTGATCAAGGACAGCCGCGACGGAGTCGTTTTGTCTGAAAGTATTGTTGCATCATCATCATTGCATCAGCCACTTCGATGACTACTGGGTCACCATTTGCTCTGTTGCAGCAGTGTGCTGATGAAACCTATACAGCGCCGAACGAAAGGACTGCTTCCTTTGCCACATTTTCATGTTTCTCAATAATTTGCTAACTCTCCATTATGTCCAGTTACTGCTTAATTTAAAGATTCTTCTAAGAACTATCAATTCCAAGGAAAGCCCGAACAACATGATTTCTACGTATTGTCACAAATTCAATTTTATTTTATAATAATTCGCAGAGTTGTGATGGAATGTTCAGTTTTATAATAATTCTTGGAAACAAATGTTCTATTGCCAATCCAGCAGAACGATCTATCATTGCCTGAACCAATTACGTACCGGGTGGGCAAGAAATAACGTGAGGTGTTCAGAGCTCGCTAGCGGGAATTCTATTAGGCCAAATGCAGTACATTTTGGTGTATATACTTAGTGGAACATGCAGTTTCGATTTCTGCAAAAAAAAAAAAAAAAAAATAGTACCAAAAGTCGCCATAGGGGGCGCTTATTTCAAGAAAACAATGAACAAATACCGTACAAACCAACTTTAGTAACAACAATAAACAATGTTTTATTTTTAATTACAAATGTGTTTCAATATGACCACCAGTGTGCTGTTCCAATAGCTGCATGCAGTACACGACATTTTCTACGGCAGCTCGCAGCATATCTGCATTAATTAGTCTGATATGCAAAGTTATTTGATCCTTTAAGGTTGAGAGGTCAGGAACATGTGCTTGATACACAAGGCTTTTCAAATATCCCCATAACCAAAAATCACAAGGGCTGAGATCAGGCGACCTGGGTGGCCATACCATGGGAAATGCACGACTAATTATTCTGTTGTCTGAAAAACGTTCTCGCAAGATCTGCTGCGCCTGACGTCCGATGTGCGGTGGCGCACCATCCTGCATAAAAATGGTAGAATCCAGACAACCCTTTTCCTGCAATCGTGGTATCACAAAATTCTCAAGCATATCGGCATACCTGGCAGAATTGACGGAACAAGTCACCGGTCCACGGGGACGGATTTCTTCAAAAAAGTACGGGCCGATGATGAAAGAAGCAGTAAAGCCGCACCATACTGTTAGTTTCAGTGAATGCATAGGAGTTGGCAGACACACTTGTGGATTTGATGCAGCCCAAATGGGGCAGTTGTGGGTATTGATATCACCATTCAAATAAAAATGTGTCTCATCACTCCATAAAATTTGCCATGGCCATGCATCATCCAACGAAAAGTCAGTTCGGTTACGTTCATCTCCAGGAAGCAATTGTTGAACAGGTGTGAGTTTATAGGGATAAAATGTCAATATCTTATGCAATATTTTCCTCACCGTCGAATATGGGATATCTGTTTGGCGTGCTATTGCGTGAGCACTGCTGGTACCCTGCACAGGAGTCATCTCCTGTTCCACAACAGCAGTTGCCCGATTCGTTTGCGTCCCCGGCCTGGTTGCACTCCTAGAGTTCCGGTAGATTCAAATCGTTCAATCATTTTCCGTAAGTTAGTTATGCTCATCGTTCCTCTTCGTAACGTTTTCAATCGCCGGATTTCACGAAGGGCAGCACTTGCATTGTCGCACTTCTGATAAAACAACTTGACTAATAACGCCCGGTCAGGCAGAGTAAGCGTCATCATCAGGCCATTCGTTCGTGAATGATGGGAAATCCTCAGCCTTGCCTTTTATTGTCATGATTGCTCAACATGGAACGCGCTTATGCAAATGTATTCATTGTTTTCTTGAAATAAGCACCCCCTGGCGACTTTTGGTACTATTTTTTTTTGCAGAAATCTAAACTGCATATTCCACTAAGTATATATGCTAGGGTAAATGTGATGAATCCGGGTATTATATATAGTAGCCGGTGATTATGTATAATAACCATTTTGTGTGGTAAATTTGATAATAGTCTTCAAATAATCACATTTTCCGGATTTTTATGTGATCGCTGTTTAATATTCGCAAGCTCTCTTGTTGCGTAACAAATGCGATCATTGTTCTTGCGTTTTCTCAGAATCGAACAGTTGCGCCATCTACAGCCAGGATTTTAAAAGTCGGCGACTATTTTGAAGGGGATTGAGAAAAACAGGGGCTTGGTTTTTTTGGGGGGGTAATCTTAAAAGTGTGGGCGTAATCTTAAAAGTTTGGCAGAAAAAGATTTTTTTGTCTTTCTTTTGGCTGTCTCTCTTTTTCTCCCCCTCCTTCTCTACGCTTCTTTCTCTTGCTATCCTTGCTCTATTTTCTACTTATATTATATTTCTTTATTTATCTTAAATTACTTACCGATGTTGTTTTTGGTTCTTCAATTTTTTTCTCCGGCGATGGGATTCGATCCTGGGATAGTTGGATGTTTTGGTTAACAATCAACGTCTTTACCACTGAGCTCTCAACTCGCTGAGAGTAAATGGTGTTAATTAAACTTAAAAGCATTTCAACAATGTGATTACAAATTTTCCCGTCAGTTGGCGCACACAGCCGATAAATGAAAATAATTTTCAAAAATCGACGGAATTTGGGAGTGTGAATGGCAATCTTATGTGTAGAAGCCTGTGTGGGAGCACTCAAACTCTAAAAAGTCCGCACCAACCAGAAGAAAAAATTTAAACTTTAATTTTTTGATCATGTTGTGTTTTTGTAGTACATTTTAGTTTTTTGTCCTAAGGGAAGGCCTGCAAAATTGTTGATGGTGGTGGCATCAGCCTCTCTTCAAGAGGGTGGGGCGGATTAGGTCAAGCGTGTGGCATCCGGGAAGTGAAACTCCGAAAAAACAGTTTAGATATTTCCGTAATATGCCAGTTTGCGGGCTGCATTAAAGTGCTGCATGGCATACCTCAGTCGGGTTCGATGTGATCCCTAAAAAATTAATTACTATGATTCAAAAAATGAAACCTGAATAAAATTTTTTATTCCTCATAAATGGCAAAGAATGCTGAAGTGGTGTTAGCAAAGTCGACTGGAATTTCCAATCTGGGAAATAACTGTTTATGCTTAGAATAAGCAAAAATTTATGTTTAATGCATGATTAGCCTGCAGCAGCGAGAAAATTGGTTGTGATATTATGATATGGATGTTGTAGTTAGGTTAATCAAGTTAAGTGATTCGCATTTCAAAACATGGTGCTCGCAGCGAATGATTACAACAAAACGCGAACCATTAGTCAACCGTATCCGGCTGGACGGGAGTAAACCTGTAAGCAAAGAGCATGGTGTGTGTCTGTTTAGTATGGAGGGTAGGTTAGATTAGGTATGGGTTTGGTTTGTATAGGTTTGGTTAAGTCAGGTTATGTTAGGTTGAGGTTAGGTTGGGTTTTGGTTAGATTAGGGTTAGGTTTAGGTTGGGTTTAGGGTAGGTTCAGATTAGGTTAGATTAGCTTTGGATTAGGTTATGTTTAGGTTAGGTTAGATTAGTTTGTTATGTTAGGTTGTGTTATGGTGTGTTGGGTTAGTTTAGATTAAGGTTTGGTTTGGGTTTAGTGTATGCTCAGATTAGTTTAGGTTAGGTTTATAGTAAGTTTTGTTTAGGTAAGTTTAGGTTTAAATTATGTTTAGGTAAGTTTAGGTTAGATTGGGTTGTGTTGGTTTAAAGTTGTGTTAGGTTTTGGTTATGGTAAGTTTGGGAAGTTAGGTTATGTTTGATTAGGTATGTGAGGTAAGGTTTTTTTGTTCGGTTTGTTAAGTTAGACTGGTTAGGTTTTAATTAGGTTAGGTTTATGTCAGATTAGGTTTAGATCAGGCTAGGTTAGGTTAGGATTGGTTAGGTTGGGTTAGGATTCGTATTCAGACACCTGTTGTAGCGACGCTTATGATAAAAGTTCGGTTAAGTTTAGGTAAGATCAGGTTTTAGTTATTGTAATTTTTTTTTGTTTGTATTAAGTTAGGTTTAGATAAGATTTGGTAAATGATTTTAAATACATGATGATATTCTTAATAAGATGATGGTTACTGCGAGTGATTTCTAAAAAACACGAAACATTAGTTATGAATTGTAACAGGTCTATTCAAATTTTGCAATTTTTCTATTGTCTAATTTAAGTCTCTTTTGATCTGTAATGAAATAAAATAGTTAGTCATTCTTTTTGAATTTGAGGTCATGTTCAATTTCCAGTCTTCTGTTTGAATGTGTTTTCAACAGCGGATGTGTTGCAATCTCTTCACCTGTAATGGACGAGTTTTGTATGGGTCTATTACTCACAGGATATACAGTCGCGCGAATTTTGCAATAAGCGGATTCAGATATTAATTTTTTATAGACTGCGAGTTTTCATTCGTTCTGTCCAATGCGTTGAAGAATCTTTGGTTGCTTGAAGTTATGTTAGCAAGTGAAGTGATACCAGTCAATTTGTGAAGCGTTAGCTATTTATTCTGCTTGCTGTTGTCATCTAATTTGACTTAATATAAGAAACAAGTATATTTTTGATTCTTTTTATTAATAAGGAATTACGCGTGGAATGTGTAATTTTGTTTTTCCCATCACGACAATTTTTTTATGGATGGTCTTATTTTTATATTGCAGTTTTACTTTGCATTGTGTGTAGATAGTAAAGATTAACTTGCTCTGTTCTTCTTTTGGGCTAGAGAAAATGTAAGAGCGATAATTGGATATGTTCAGCAACAGTTGAGCTTGAATTTGTTCACCGCCTCCTAGAAACTGCCAGGCCTGAACATGACGTCAATAATGTATTGTTGAAGCACTAAGATTGTGACGTTGAACTAACTTCTATAATAGCACTACCAGTTTGACGTAACAATGTTTTTTCTTTTCCATGTTCAGGCCTGGTAGTTTCTAGAAGGCCGTGATTTGTTCCGCGTTTGTAGTATAAATTAAAAATAGGTGAAAGATATTGCTAATAACAATGTTAATATGCTATTGTTAAAAAATGTGCGCGAGCCAGTTTCTCAGACAACAAATTTGTGTGTTTTTCCGCGTGTGTACAGTTGAGTCTTATAAATTTGTTTTTCCAATTAACAGTAACTATTGCTGCCGTAAACAGGGAACTGATGATGGAACGTTTCAAGTGCAAACTTTCTGATATTACGCAGAATCAAAAAGGAAATAGTGGTATTCTGACTAAAGAAAAATACAGTGAGTTAGTTGATAAGGTGAAGGAAAGTAAATCCAAATCAAGTGGTAAAACTCCAGCTGACTATCAAAGGCTAAAGCGTTATGATGTCGTAAGTGTGGGTGAATGTGAAAAACTTATTTATCCGGTGAATGCAGAAGGCTCTGTAGTTAGATATTACGTTCATACAGACGAACTTTTTTGTGTGATTTATGAGACCCATTTGTCAATTGGTCATGGGGGAAGAAGTCGAATGCTGAAAGAATTGCAGAGGAAGTATAAAAATGTGACGTGTGAAGAAGTTATGATTTATTTAAATCTTTGTGAGAGTTGTCAGAAAAAAAGCAAAGCTCCTAAAAAAGGAGTGGTGGTACGACCATTGATTTTCCAAGAAATGAACTCTAGATGTCAAGTAGACTTAATAGATATGCAGTCTCAGGCAGATGGTGATTATAAATTTATTCTTGTTTACCAAGATCATGCCAGTAAATTTGTTCAGCTGCGCTCATTAAAAACTAAATACGCAGAGGAAGTTGCAAGCGTACTCTTGGACATTTTCACAATTTTTGGAGCACCGAGTGTGTTGCAGAGCGATAATGGTCGTGAGTTCTGTAACAGAATTATTGAAGAAGCATGTTCAATGTGGACAAAGCTGAAGATTGTCCACGGGAAACCAAGGCACAGCCAGTCGCAAGGCTCTGTGGAACGTGCCAACCAAGATGTGGAAAACATGCTTAGCACGTGGTTAGAAAGCAACCAAACTCGACACTGGACTCAGGGCTTACGGTTTGTGCAGCTCATGAAAAACAGTGTTTCATCAAGGCATTAAATGTAGTCCTTACGAGGCCATGTTCGGTCAACCTTTGAAAGTTGGCCTTGCAACATCTCTTCCTATATGATGCCCTAAAAAATCTGAACAGCGAGGAAGACCTTGAGGCACTAATTGACTTGAGGCAAGATGACGATGATGGTACTGATGAAGAAGCGAACGTCATCGTTTCAAATAAAAATGAGACAAATGCTGAGACTTCCAACATCCTTCCAGTTGTGAAGTTGTCCGTGCCGTCCTGTGATGTGGATAATAATGTAGAAGCCATCAGTGTATCTGAAATCAAAAAGAGAAAGGAGATGATCGGGAAGAAACGAACAGCCGCCAAGGCAGGTTTAGAGGAACAAGTGAAGAAAATGAAGAAAATATCAAATCGTAAGTTTCCAGCATGTAAAGTGGGAGATACAGTGAAGGTGCCAGTGCCAGACGTGGACAGAGCGAGAAGTGACTCGCGGAATATCCTTGCAATAGTGCTGGCTATTGAAAATGATGAATTTTATCAGCTTGGAACAAAGCTGGGGAAACTTGCCCAGTTGTACACTAAAAACCAGTTTGTTGTTTGTAAGGAACAATTTCTTTCTTTAGAAGATGTGCCAAATGAAACTGTTTCTCGTAGGGAGTGCGCAAGAAAAATGTCGATTTCTGGTTGTCAGGGGTACCAAAGATGTTCATGTAAAGGTAAATGTAATACCACGAGATGCAAATGTAAGAAAAATGAGAAAATGTGTAATTCCAAATGTTATGATAGCTTACCATGTTTAAATAAAGCGTAATATTTTTACACATATTCAGTTTTTTTCCTGTTTCTTGTTTATTAGGATGATAGTTTACAGACAATTTTGTTATGTATTCAATTTGAATATTAATATTCGCTTTGAAAAATTAAATTTAGTCATGATTTCAAATAGAAAAGGGAAAGGAATAGTCTACCACCTGGACTCGAACCAATTTGAATATTAATGTTCTGAGCCATACCTTAGACTAGAACACAGGCTCGGATCCAGGTCGTGTTTTTATATTGCAATTTCACTTTATGTGGTGTTTGGAAAGTGAAGATTAACCAGCTTTTTTAGTTTTTGGAGAAAAGAAAACGCAAGAGTGGCAATTGGATTTGTTGCACCGCATATGAGTTTGCGAATTGCGTTTTCAAGGAACTATTTATTAAAAAAGCCAACTACGTTTGGGAATTTTTTAAAATCACCGGTAAAAATAATAAACTGAAGGTTATTTATCAAACTTCCCATTGTAAACGGTGATTATGAATAATAACCGGTTATTATATATATTCTCCTTTTCTTCATATTTACCGTAACATATACACCAAAATGTACTGCATTTGGCCTAATAGAATTCCCGCTAGCGAGCTCTGAACACCTCACGTTATTTTTTGCCCACCCGGTATATTAAAGATAGACTCCGAAGCAATTGTTGTTACCTGAAGCAAATTGGGAAACTCCATGCCCAGAACTGTCATGGCCGAAAGTGAGTGAAGATGATGCAAAACACACCCTACCTTGATTATTTGGTTTTTAATGTCCCCTAATTCAGAATAAAAACATTTCGCGTCCCTGGGGGTGAAGGGGTAAATTTTGAAAATTTTAATTTTGTAGGGGTAGGGGTTAGACCCCATGTGTTATTTAGAAAGTTGTAGAGCATCATGTAAAATGTGGGTTTAGCAAAAAACCCGGTGAAAAAATCTCATCCCCTTCCCTTTATCGAGTGGGTAAAGTGAAAGGTATGGCTACCTAAAGTAGACAAAAACAGAAAAACTCATTAGAAACTTACATTTCCCATTTCCCATGTACAGTTTTCAAATTTCATAATGTTTTTCCTGGGGGGAAAAGCCCGGTCGAGTTTATTAGCTTTTCAGGGTAACGACTCATTCATTCTCATTAATTTTCCAAATGTAGGCCCTACTGTTTTCTAATAAGTATGGTTTTTGTCCACATCGGCTAGCCATTCCTTTCACTTTACCCACTCGATGAAGGGGGCAGGGCATGAGATTTTTTCACCGGGTTTTTTGCTAAACCCACATTTTACATGATGCTCTACAACTTTCTAAATAACACATGGGGTCTAACCCCTCCCCTACAAAATTAAAATTTTCAAAATTTACCCCTTCACCCCCAGGGACGCGAAATGTTTTTATTCTGAATTAGGGGACATTAAAACCAAATAATCAATATTCATTTCCCCCCAATCTGTTCCCCTTGAGTCGTTATTTGGACCTAAAGACGGCACACCAATTATGAAACACCCTGTATAACTTTGCTTATGTTTTGTAAAGATGCAGTACCAGGCAATTCTTTAGACATGTGCCAAGGCCAATGATATCAACTACAATAAAGACTGGATCAACCATCTATGAGCTTTGCGCTATTCAAACGTGTCTATACTCTGTGCAATAAAAGGAAAAAACTGGGCGTGGTGCCAGAATGGGCTGTTAGCCAATCAGAATCCTAGCTGAGCGCTCAGCCAGGTTTCTGATTGGCTAATAGCAGATTCTGAGACATGCCAGTTTTTTCTTTTATTGAACAGAGTATAAGAAAATGATAAGCACCAGGCTTAGTTGTCGATGAATAGCGTGGACGCACGTTCAAATTAATGACATCATTGCATTAAATATACATTTAAGATATTTATTTTAATAACTTTCTTTTGAAATTCTACTGCCAAAGAAAGTCCCTATAATTCCATAATAGGGTTTTGCTTGTTTAGAAATAACAGAAAACAATGTAACATTGCATAAAAAAATTTAGTTTTTTTTTATTTCTGCCATCCTCTCCAGTGGAAAAAAGAAACATTAAAACTGTGATTGTTTTATTTTTCTTATGGTATCAGCAATGACACATCCATATTTCTTAGAATTGCGAACAAATTTAAAAATTCAATATTCTAAATTTTAAAGATACATCAAGATTGATTCTTTTTTATAAAAAATATTAAAATACTTATAAAATATATCTAAAATTTGGATTCGATCAGAAAACAGTTAAAATATTTTCAAGATGTTTTTCAAAACATAAATGATACAAAATTTACCAGTAAGTGGGTATTTATTCCAAATATAAACATTTGTTTTATTTTTTATTGGGCCAGCCTTGTTCAACTTCTTTATTCATGACTTTCCCAAGTTGCAAAATGCCCATCATTGGCCAAGTTACTCCATATCGTTTTTATTGTGCTCTACTCGTTTGCGGACGACGGAGCTATCATGACTTGTGCACGTAACCATGCCCACGTCATCAGTCGACTCCAGAAAGCTCTACATCAGTGTGAGAGCTGGTTCATTAAGTGGCGAGTACAGTTGAATGTCAAAAAGAGTAAAGTCATGTTTATCACTCGTAAACACAAAAATCCTCCAAAGTCACTCTTCATATACGACAGGAAGCTTGAGTGGGTAAAAAATTATAAATATTTCGGTGTTATGATTGACTCCAAGCTCAAATGGAACGATCCAAGTTCAATATGCGCTCAACAAGGCCAAGAAAGCGAAGTTCAGCTTGATCGCGCTCCTAGGGCGAAATAGCGCTCTTGGAGTGGATAACAAACTATTGTTGTACAAGGTAGTGATAAGTTCCATTTTGCTTTATGGTATGCCTGCCTGGGCTACTATTTGCAAATCAAGGTGGAAGGATCTTCAGACCTCCCAAAATGTTGCTCTCTGGTCCATTGCTCAACTTGACAGAAGAGTTGCCAACAACCACTCTATCTATGATGATCTAGGGATGTCCCACATTGGAACCTATGTCCAGACACTTCTGATGAACATGCTGCCCAAGATGGGAAATAATGAAAATACTCTGGTCTCCGGTATTCTGGATCAGTCACTCGTTTTAAGACCCTGCCATATCCTGGATGTCTGTTTCGATGACATAAACAAGGCCATCTTCCCCAACTACTGGATCTTTTAGATCCTGTTGATTGGTCTCTTTATTCGTCAATCTACAATCCGATTCTCGTCCCTGCCTTGTAGGGAGTTCCTTTCCGGATGACTTAAGAGGTTCATCGGGCTTCTTTTCTAATTCAGTGTACATCATCTGTTTTACTTTTTGGGCGAGCGTGTAAAGTGAGCTAGGCTCTTGGACCAATCGCGTCTTTTCTTTCCACTTCACTGATCGATTGTAGATTGTCGTTTTTACTTCAGTTCACTTTGATCTTCCTCGTGTTCTCCCTGTTCCTGCCGAATGATGAAAGCCTTGCTTTCGAAATACGCATTCAGAACGTATTTTTCTGTTAATTTTTTGTGGCTAAAGAGTTTTTCTATTTATTTAATTACTATTATCCAAATACTTATTTCTTTTTAATTTTGGTTTCTTGTCATATTTCTATACAACATTTTACTATCTTTTTTACTATCTAGTTTGTTAGTGTTATTTGTGCCTTTTTACCAGAATTTTTATCTTTTTCATTGTGCTTTAAAGGAAGAAAAATTGAGTGGCAAAGATTCAAACACATAAGCAGTACCAGTCACAGCCATCAGGACATAGCACGTGATTCTGGATCCCTAAGAATTTGCCATCATGTCTACCAAAAACCGAAACAATGCTATAGGTGAGCCAACATTCCCATTGTTGATAAAATAATAAAAGCAAAAAAATAAGTCTATATCAGTGTTTATCACGGTTTGTCAAATTGAACGATACACCCCCTGAGGAAACATTGAATAACCCGTAAATTGAATACTATTAAAATATTTATCTGAAACAGTCTTACTAGAGATACGAAAAAATCTTTTGAAGGTTAGTTTTTCTTTAAGTGTATGCAACTGAAGGTTTTTGCAGGGTCGTCTGAAAGTCTTTGTTTTCACCATCTTACAACACTGTAGTCACAATTTAATGACTCATCAGTGTAGGTACACTTAGGTTAGCACCTGATTAATTGATTAGAGGGAAAGTGCAGTGACGTAATTGGCACTTACGTTAGGACCTGATTGGTTGCGTAAGTGGTCGTTATAGACGCTTTTAGGATAAGTTTAGACATATCAGGGATCAAAAATGCCGGTCGCTGATCACGTTAGGCAAGTAGTCATTAATCTAACAGATTTCCCATGTAAGAGCTATTCCCATTTGCCATTGCAATGCCCCCCCCCCCCGAGGGGGGGGGGGGGCGGACACAGTAAATAATTAAGCAAAAGCTTCTGAACGTAACGACATCTTGACCATTAAAGCCCGTTAACTCTATCGGAGGTATGATCGAATTGAAGTTAACCTTGTTGTCTATGACAAGAAGTGATTTTTGGCAATTACCGGAAGTCGGACGCAAAACGCTTGAGTTTTCTTATAGAACATTTGAGTGCGCATCTAACATTTCTTATAGCGATTTTATGGAAATTTGCGGAACTCCGAAATTTGATCGAAAAACCATGTTGATATTGTTTTGTAAATGTTTTATTCAAACATAAAAGTAAAACATGCAAACATGACGTACGGTGGAAGGCCTGTATGCGGAAAGTGATTTTCAAGAAACTCCCAGCACTTTATTTGCTGTCAATCGTATATCAACCGTATGACAAAGCAGACATTACGTGAAGCAAGCAAGAATGGTTCTCAGCCCATTCCGACATTGATAGCAGAAATCTACGATACCTTCAGCCTGTTTCATAAGCATGTTTGTAATAGTAAGACTTTGCAAGCCTCATTTGGTACGGCGAACACATCTTACTCAAGTCTGGTGGAGTGAACTGGGAAAATTCTTCAAGCTGATCTCCATCAAGTTCAACGAATCCACTGGTCTTGAGATTCCTTCTCTCTGCTTCAACTAACTGATGCAGTGGGTTACTCTTATCTAATCTGCACAGCAGGTGTTCACCCAGCCCGATCTCCATCACCTTATACTTCTTTGCAAAGTACCTATTGCCCGCTACGCGCATGCGCAGTCTCATATTTCTTATGAAATACATATATTCATACTTTTCTGAGATCATCTGCATCAATATTGCTCCAGTTTGAGGCGATCTGATCGATTTTCCAAAAATGAATTAATTTCGATCCCAATTTCGGAGGTGCTTCGCAAATTTCTGTAAAACCGCTATAGTGCTATTAGATGCGCCCTAGAGTTGACGGACTGTAAAGGTCAAGGTGCGGTTACGTTCAGAAGCTTTTGCTTAATTAGTTACAGTGTCTGATTATGCTGTAAACTTGTGGGGGAATTCCAATGACAAAAGGGAATAGCTCTTTCTGCGGGACCAAGCAAAAGTGGTCGCCAAGCTTAGGTGATGGTTAACACAGGTTTTACTGTACAATATGACATATTCTTAAGAAAAAGAAAAGCTTAAATATAATTCCAGTATTCTGGATTAAAAAATCCTACTAAGCATTTTAACAGGAATCCCGCAAAACGAAACTTCATGTCACGGTTAAAACAACGTAGAGTAATGCACAGTGGAAATGTATCAGTAACAGTGCAACGGACAAAGTAATTGAAAGGAAAATATTTAATAAGCAAAATAAATAATAAATGTTGACAAAATCAGGAAGCAATATTCACACTCTTAATTGCTAAAGAATAAATAATAAAAATGATAATTGGTAAATAAGATGATTCTTCTGTATAACACCATTGCATGTTGCCTTAAATAAGGTTGAATAAACCACAAACATGAATAATCATTTGAACAAGACTTATGCTACAATTCAATAACACTAAAATTTATAATTTTTAACTATAGGCAAAGTCATACAATTTAATCACAACGCCCCGACGGTTTTAAAAGATTCTTACAGCCATAAATAAAAAAATATAAATATGAAAGCAAAAACTCTTAATCGGTTTCCACTAATAAAAATACAATAGCAGAACCTAGGGGACAAAGATGTAATAAAGCAAAACCCATAATCCAAATCACATTACATTTTGTAATAAACATCACCTTCTTAAATTTCAAGTAAATGAAGCAACGAACTAACAAAGTTCAAAGTTCCAAAGTTCCATGACCGAGTTCTAATGTCTCTTGATACAAAACTTTAATGGCAGTATTTAAAGTACGCCGTGAGTTGATAAAAAAAACAAAAACAACACAAAATATCAAGCATCGTTGGCTGGACAATATCGGTATAAATCAAAACACCTGGTTTAAACATACAAAGAGCCCACCTTAGCACAAACATAAAGCTAAAGCTAATGTAAAGAACACTAAAATAATCTAATTGTAAAAACAGGCTAATCTGGTGTGTGAGAGAATCCGCACACAGCACGCAAAGAAAGCTAAACTTAAGCTTTACCAGCACTTAAGCTTTACAACCAAAAATTACACAGATAATAGTGTTCTTGAAAAACAATAGAACCTTTACAAAAGGTAGCATACACAATAAAGTCCGAGTTCAGTCTTAATGCATATTGAATGGCAATCTAGCCCACTTACACGAGCCTAAAGTAAAACAAAAATACAAATGGCGGTAAGAACGCATTTAAGACGTAAATTAGCAAAAATGAATAATAAAGGAGTGGACTGAACAGGAAACTGCAGCTTATGCTGAATTCACAAATTTGGACGGGCGAACTATTACAAAGCCCAAGGACTCCTCGAAATACGCAGCCATTCCCCTGGGCCAGAGAGCAATTATTTCTGTACAGAAAAGAAGAGCTCTACTTCGTAGTTCGGGAAACGTCGTCTTTATATTAATAGCCGCCAAACCCACAAAGAATGATACACTTACAGTTGCATGAAAAGGAACGCATGATAGCTTTCTCCATATGACTGGTACTTTCGGGCGCTGTAGAACTTTCCCGGAGTGGCTCCGTAGACGCTCGTCGTCTTCAACCACAGAAACCGCCGCCAGCGAGGCTTCACTGCAAAGCCTTCTCCGCACAGGCGTCGCGTTCGGGATTTTCAATGCCTTCTCTCGTCGGGGAAACCTGCTCGACGACTCGCCGCCTCCTTTATCGATGAAACACACGTCTCGGGCTCGAAAACTCCGTCTCCCTCGACTCGAACCTCTCACCCTGTCGTTCAGCTTGGCTCCTGCATTCTCTCTCTCGTTGCTCCCGTTTGAATTTGGAGAAGATTTCCCTCTCGCGCTCATTTCGCCAACCCTCTCCTGATTGGCCCCTGCTTCATGATGCCGCCCACGATGATTGTGACGTACCTTCTTGTTCCTTGACAGGGGGGGGGGTGCAACTTCACACTTCTCGTGTCTTTCAAAATGGCGGAGCGTGCAGTCCAGGTCCGGTTCTAGAGAGCTATTAGCAGCGCAGATACTAATCTCTACGAACTGTAATTATCTCTTTAAATCTCCATAACCGAAACAACGGTAAGCTCTAATAGCTATGCTACTGCACAACTTCTCATATTTTCTGTAAAAACTAGAAAAAATAAAACAAATTCCAGTCTTCTTATCAATCGTCTTCTTTTCTACTTTGGACAAATATACCTATATAATATGTAAATATAATATAAATAAAGATGAGATAAATAAAGATGAGATAAATAAAGTTCACTTTGTAAAAATAAAAACAAAAGAACTTTCAAATGATAACTTAAAATATGTAAAACGAAAATATAAAATATCTGATTGAAAAATTCGTATTTTCTGATTCTTCTGTATTAATTTAATTTTAGGGGTTTGTAATGTAGTCTAGAAACTTTTTTTAAAAATTTGTTCGTTTAAATGATTCCAATATGGAAGCTTATAACCTTTTGCAAGTTTTCACTCAATTGCTAATATGAATTGAATTAAATGTATGTTGACATCACTCTTTTTTAATGGCAAACTAATTTTCCACACCTTACAGAAACTGACATATTTTATAATTTGGAATAATAAACTTTTAAACGCAACATTTACTAAAAAATAGCTTCAGTTGTATACTAAAACAATACAGTCGTCTGCTATTCAAGACAGGATTGGTTCGCAGCGCCGCCCTGGTGAACAAAGGACTTGTGGCGCCACTGAGTTTCTACCTCTGGGTATATTTATCTATTTCTATGTTCCTTGAGTTGTAGATCACTCGAGTCAAGAAGGTACGACGAGTGCTCACGTCACTAGAATTCTTGATGGCATCCGAATTCCGTGACACTTCACATTACGATATAGAATGATTCGTTTAATATTTAACCTACGGATTATATGTAACCTGAATTGAATACAGGAACATACGATTTACTTCAACTACCAACTTGAATATTGCGATTTGCTTCAACTGCCAATTTATGCAAAGCCAACGAGAAAGACAGGCCTGGAAGTGGAAAAGTCACCTGGCTATCGGGGTGCTAGCAACAATACAACCTTCATTGCTTCCAACAAATGGATTGATTGTTAACATCCAAGGTAGAGCTCCAGGCTTGAATTTATGAATGTAATGTGCTTTAGAGTAAATGCTGAAACTGATTCCTGCTAACGTCTAAATAGTTTAAAACACGGTTTTTCATGATTTCGAAAGCTCGCCTACAAATTCCTCAAATCTTCTAGGATACAGGCTTTGCTTATAAATTATTTTTTTTAGATATACAACCCCTGGCAAAAAGTTTCAGATCATACATGCTCAATTTTTGCATCGTAAATTCACAATAATTTTTTATTACTGCGGTCATTAGAAACAAAATTTAAAAACATGTCTGAAAGAGTGATCTTTGCTCTACAAAATAACAAAGGTTATTGTAGAAATGTTTTTACTTACAGAGAACTAATTAAAAATAAAAACGAGTAGTAGTAAAAAAATATCTGATCAGTCAATTTGTGAAAAAAAGCTTCTGATCGCACCATTAGTATGTAAATTTTTCCACGCTAACCAATTTGCATATTAATAATTAAACTAAAAGCATTCATGAAGCTAAAATTTTAAAAGTAGTAGAATATTTCCTGTGTACTTTGTAATATAATCTATCTAGGTAAAATGCCCCCAAGTAAACACCTATACAAATGAAAGAATCATTCAAATGTTACAAGAAGGTCACACCTAGAGACAAAATGCTAAAGCAATGAATTGTATTTCAAGTGCAATTTCAAATTTGTGGAAAAAGTAAGCTACAAACAGTGTTGCAAAACGCTCCCGGAGTGGCCGCCCTCGATCTACATCTTCCAATGATAACAGAAAACTAGCAATGAAATTGCAAGACTTGTCAATGTCGTACAGTAATCAAATTTGGCATACAGTTAGCAACCATGGAGCATAGTATGAATACCAATTTTCAGATTGCCGCCGTCAAGTAATATTCGAGTACACGTAAACTTTTCGAGTACTAGTTTATATCACATTTTTTTTGAAAAAAGCAAAGTGGGC
Source organism: Rhysida immarginata (assembly GCA_023313115.1). Taxonomy (NCBI): domain Eukaryota; kingdom Metazoa; phylum Arthropoda; class Chilopoda; order Scolopendromorpha; family Scolopendridae; genus Rhysida; species Rhysida immarginata. Next base: position 544,971 of record JAHWFO010047778.1, on the reverse strand, counting down.
TTAAATATGTAGATAGAGTTGGGAACGGGAGACAGATAAATATTTAATCAATTACTTTAGGTTAATTGATTGAAGATACAATATCTTTTGTAATTTAATAAGTAAGATTAATTTTCAAGAATAAATCACAAATTGGATATTTAGAAAATATTAGAACTTGGAATTATTCTAATTGACAATTTTTACATTAACAACAATAACTCCTCTTGAGCACGAGGATGCTTTTGGCTGATGCTGCTATTGAAAGTCGAGTTGAAGAATACTTGACCGGGACTTTCACGACCGTAGGAGAATGGCCACCTATCCAGGTAAGTCGACCGACTGGAGAATACTGAAAAATTTGAACATAACCAAACATTAGCACGGAATCATTTCGCAAGTAATTATCTATAGATGAAAGCTCTTAATAGGATAAATTTTATTCTAATACCGCACATCGCTTCGCCGCTCACCGAGCGCGGTAAGCCAAACTGGGCCCAGCCGAAGTTACCGGTCGAGAGATTAGCACAGGAGTTACGATGGCTATCCTTGATTCCAGTCGGGAAATAATAAATTGGATTACACAACGAAGTCTCTGGATCACAGGGCGCGGGACACTTTTCCTCTTTCAGGGCCAATGGAGGATTGGGATGCACTATAAAAGTCACCAGATTAACAATAGTCTTGATAATAGGTGTTTGTAAAATTAAATAGTAGCTAATTGAAACCAGTATCAATTTCATTATTTGACGAAGGTAAGTCTATTAAAGTTTTTGCTTCAGACAAATTGTTTAGCATTAAATTACGGTCCCTATCATTAAGTTTCTTATCAGCTACTTTATTTGAAATTATGCTGGTTAGGGAGGTCTCCTTGTCTCCGTCAACTGCTACCAGCGTTTCTAGAGATGGGCGCTGGAGAATCTTTCGTCGACACGTCTTTCTCTCCGACACGAGTTTCTTTCGACCAAAATATTCTTTAAGTGACTGGAAACGTCTACTCTTCATAATACGTGTTGCGTATAGCCTTTTTTCCTTTGAGCCTCGGTGACGGGAACTATCGTATCCTTCATTTGTAAAATGTCTCGATGTGGAAAAATCAAAGTCATTCACAATATATTTTTTACAGTTCGTATAATTTTGCTCGCCACTTAATTGTCTCGTTGCTGGCATCCGCTATCGCTCGGAAAGATGCGGGCAATCTCCTTTATGACCTCTCCCTGTCGATTTCGCAGCCCATCTAATTTTTTCTCTATCACTTTCTTTTTCAATTTTCCCGTTGCTCATTTGCATCCCCCGCTTTTTTAGCAAATCGTAGCGCTCGCTCGCGCTTCGCTCTTCGGCACGACCAATTGCTATCCGCGGGGGTGAGACAGAGGAACCGATCGCTTTTTTTTTTTCACTTGACGATGTCACTTCGAAATTTTTTAAATAAATGACAGTCTAATATTTTTACCACTTCGCTCGCTTTTACCGAGGTGACAGTCTAGCATAGGTTCATTGATAATGACAAAAAGGTTGAGAAAAATTCAATTAAATGAAATTTACTTGTTACAACAGTTGTGAAGATTAGAAACAGAATGAGAAAAACAGTATGTAAAGCAGCAATTGGCACATCTCATAAATGATAAGTTTGAACAAGTTTGACATTGATCAATAATTGTGGAATCAAAACATCTGTTCCTGTTGTTGGCGGCAGCTGCATATGTGCCTTTCTCACTCTCTTCCTAATCTTCACAACTGTTGTAACCAGTAAATTTCCCAAGGCTTGAGTGGCTACTGGGTGCGACGGCAGGTGGAGGATAGCCGAAAATCCTAGTTTGTTAGACTCAGGACATCCCCGAATAACCAATAAGGGGACGCAGGCCAACTCCTGAACCCAAGGTGTTATGCGACCCGTGCCGATGGGTGGATGGCACTTCAGTTATAGTGTCTCTTACGGAGCCTCCTGAGATGAACCGTCAATCCTGCGTTTTTAATACCTCGTATGGATAGTAATACTCCTTTTACCGTACCTGAAGACCCTTCGGGGAAAAAGGCAACCACAGACGACTTCACTGAGGTTGTAATGACCTCAGTTGAGTCTTCTGATCTTGATAAGATTGCTGCCCCCAAACATGAGGTGCCACCTGCTGTAGGGCGGAAGGCCTTGGGTGAGAGTGGAAGCTAAACGCCGTAACTCCAGAAAGAAAAGATTGGAGGGCACTAAGGCCGTAGCACCTAAGGTCGGCTCTCAGCCATCTGTTAAGAAGGTGCATACCCCGACCTAAAGACCTAGGTCAGCGGGAAACACTCCTTCATCAGAGGGCAAAAGCTTCGGAAAAAATCCAAGACTGGGAACTTTCACGAAGTTTTAACAACAATAAAAATGGCAGTAGTTCTGGAAGGCTATCCAGACAAGAAGCTCAATGAGCAGCAGTTGGAGGCCTTCCAAGAACTGCTGATGAACTGCATGGGGGACATGCCATCTGGTATAGGACCCCAATTTAAATATTGTCGATTGGAGGCCGGAGCTATTATTTTACTCTGTGCCGACCAAGAAACTTGCCATTGGCTGACTTCAACAGTCAAAAGTATTAGTCCCTGGGAAAGAGAGATTCTCTTGGTTGGCGAAGCGAAGGCAATCGTTAAAACTAACAAAATTATCTTGGAACTCCCGGTGATGTTCAAAAAATATTCTGTACTGAAATCCTGAAAAGGATTGACATCCAGAATAAAGATGTATCACCCATACAATGGGGTATCCTTAATCTCAAACTCGAGGACCAAGGAGTAACCACTGTGTTATCCATCCCTGAATTGGATGCGAGGATTCTGAGAAACAGGCAATGGTTTGAACATTGGACTGTCTCAGATCCGAGCCAAGGTTATAGGGAAACCTCCTGAAAAGTCATCGTCTAATGCTGAAGTGCCTTCAAGCAAATCTTCAGCATAAGAAACATTTTCTCTGCTGAGGACATACACATCGCTCTATTCAGGAGCCCTGGATTTTCAAGGGTGGAATCAGAGGTTTGTCCAACTGTGGAGATAAACTAATATATGATTTTAATTGTTCATCTCCCCGAGCTTGTCTGTTGATCAAAAATGGTATTAACGCACAACCCATGTATCATCTGTGTTCCAGAGACTTGGCACTGGCAAAGATTACCCTTCGGCTGGACGGATTAGATCGTGACAAAATGTTTGTCTCGGCCTATTTTCCATACGAGGAAACCTCACCCATCAATGATGACATAAAGAAGATACGGGAAACTTCGACATCTCACAATGTGGCGATCGTTGTTGAAGGTGATGCCAATGCTCACCACACTTTATGGGATAGTAGCGACACAAAATTCAGATGTAAATTTCTTTTTGACTTCATCCTAGCGTCTTTGGTAATTTAAATATCTTTAATCAAGGCAATAAGCCAACCTTCCTTACTGCGATAGGAAGGGAGGTTATTGATGTAACTTTTGGCTCTTCCAACTTGAGGAAATGGATTAGAAAGAGGCATGTAGATGAGAAACCATCTTTGGCTGATCATCAGCACATCCACTTCTCTTTCATCACTGATGCAGACTGGGATAGAGCGTTTAGGGATCCTAAGTGGACTAATTGGGTCCAATATCGCGAGGACGTTCGTTCCGCGATTTCCGGTCTTCCAACCAGAATAAATGATACTGTTGACCTGGCGCTTTGTGTAAATGGATTGCAGCAGGCTCTAGTACAATCGTATTATACTAATTGTCCCCTGATGAGGAAGAGATGTTGATCTGACTGTGTTTAGTGGAACGGAGACAAAGAATAAGAAAGCTTTTTAAGAAGGTGAAAAAGACTAACCAGTGAATTTTTTTAAAAATGCCCTCGCTGATTATAATAAAGCTGTTAGAGCAGCTAAAAGTACTTCATGGAGGAAGTTCTGCGAATCAGTCCAAAAGACTGAGGAAGGATCCAGACTATAAACTTTTGAGATGCGATAGACCTACAGGTATTGGACATTGAAACTGAAACACCTTCGCAAATAGCACTGGATACCCCCAGGGCTGAATAGAACCTTCTGCTAGGTAATTAATCGTATGCATATCAATGAATCACGTGTCAGAGGTCTTGGTAGTCACTCCAGCAGAAAAGTTCGATAGTAAGCTTCAAATTGTCTGTGCAGAGCGCTATAGTGGGAGACATATCCGACTTCAAAAGAGGGCAGATTGTTGGGGCGCGTCTAGCAGGTGCATCTGTGTCCAAAACTGCCACACTTTGTGATGTCTCACGTGCTACAGTATCCAGGGTGATGTGTGCATATGAACAGGAAGGACGAACCACGTCCAGGAGGAGCAACTGCAGGGGAAAACGGAAGTTGTCGGAAAGAGACGTCAGGACATTGACCAGGATTGTTGCACGAAAGCGGAAAACCACCGCAGCAGAAATCACCGCAGAAATGAATACACACCTCATAAATACACAAGGAACCTGTGTGTGCACGAAGACAATCCGTCGTTACCTTCATAAATCCAACATCCATGGCAGGGTTGCTATACCGAAGCCTTTCATCAGTAGTACAAATGCCTCCAAGCGGGTTCAGTGGTGCCGGACGCATAAAACCTGGACGTTGGATGACCTCAAACGCGTCATATTCTCGGACGAGTCCAGCTACACTGTCTTCCAAACAACAGGGACGGTATTCGTTTGGAGGAGCCCCTCTGATGCCTACAACCCAGACTGCTTGGCACCCACAGTCAAACACGGAGGTGGATCAGTAATGGGTGGATCAGTAATGGTTTGGGGTGCAAACTGTGCAGGACCTCTACCGATCCTTCCCAAGACGTGTTACTGCTCTGCTGGCTGCCCACGGTGCCCCAACACCTTATAAAATAAAGATTTTGGATTTCTACCAGGTGTTTCAGTTTCAATGTCCAATACCTGTATTATGGAAGGCACTCTCAAGAAAGTAAATGTGAATTCACTAGCAACAGTAAAGAAGTCCTTGAGACTTTGATAACAACTCACTTCCCGGGTGCTGAGCTCATTGGTCCATTGGATCCGGTATATCTTGACTCTATGGTCAGGACTTCGCGGACCGGTTGGGCCATGGCTGGTGAAGTGATCACTCGTCGTAGGGTCATTTGGGCAATTAGGTCCTTCGATCCGTATAAATCACCCGGACTGGATGAGATCATTCCGGTACTACTCCAATAGGTATCAGATGTGATCTCGCCGATCCTGTGTTTAATTTTTAGGGCTAGTTTGGCTTTAGGTTACATTCCTAATCTTTGGAGGTTGGTCAAGGTGATCTTTATACCAAAACCCGGTAAGAGTTGCTACGACCAAGCTAAGAGTTTTCGACCCATAAGTTTATCCTCCTTTATGCTTGATGCTTCAAGAAGATTATTGATGGACGTATTAGAGTAGTAGAGATTTTGGGACCCTCGGCCCCTTTCGCGCTAAACCAATTTGCCTATCAATCTGGCAAATCTACGGAGGTAGCTCTACACCATTTGATGGTTAGGATCGAGAAAACCCTGGAATACAAAGAATTTGCTCTAGCTGTATTTCTCAATATTGAGGGAGCGTTTAATAACACTCCTACGATTCTATTGCTAAAGCAATTTCTCCACTAATTTGCAGTTGGATTCAGGTCCTCTTAGCGGATAGAATAATTATATCCAACTTATTGGGTGAGGAAATTGTCGCTCGGGCCTCCAGGGGCTGTTCGCAGGGTGGTATTCTTTCCCCCCTGCTCTGGAACCTGGTGGTGGACGATCTCATTTCCTTTCTTAACGATCAGAGTTTTTATGCCCAAGGTTATGCAGATGATATTGTCATCTACGTTTTTGGGATGGATAAGTTCACTGCTTTTGATCTTGTGCAAACGGCTTTCATAAAGTTCAATCATGGTGCACAGAGCGGAATCTGAGAGTTAATCCTTCGAACACCACTTTTGTTCCCTTTACTGGCCGTAGAGAAACCATTTCACCAACCTAGTTGGTGAGAATATCATTATGAAAAAGGAAGTTAAATACTTAGGGGTTATCCTCGATAGTAGGTTGACTTGGAACCGACATCTTGAATATAAAACTAATCAAGTTAAAGTTGGACTTTATCGTTGTCGTAGAACTCTCGATAAATCTTGGGGTCTTATTCTTACTACTGGTTATATGTTACGTCAATTAGACCTATTTTGACATACTGTGCTCTGGTTTGGTGGCGCAATTCTGAGCAGTTGATGTCAAAACCAAGCTGACCTTTCTTCAAACGACTGGCGTGTTTGAGTGTAACAGGTGCTGTCTCTACAACGCCAACCGAGGCCTTAGAGGTTATACTTTCTCTGACTCCACTTGACAAATTTATTAAAGATGTTGCCAGGAAAAGTTCATATAGACTGGGTAATCAAGGGCTATGGGTCGATTTCCCCTGTGTGAAGTCTCACACTTTCATTAGCCAGATTCTGACCAGTCAAATTCTCTAGATGCCTTCTGACATTACAGTTACTTGGACCCTCCCTGAGCCCTCGAGTGAGGTCATAATTGATCCCGTGGCAGTGCCGGGAGGTGTGAGTTGGCATTTTCCCAAGGGGGCCTTCATTTGGTATACTGATGGTTCTCGTCATCATAACCTCTCGGGCCTGGGTTTTTTTGTGGCAGTCCCAAAACCCTCCGCTTTCGTCGGTTGGGTCACTGGGTCACGGTTTTCCAGGCAGAAATGTTGGCCATTATTTATTGTCTGCAGCTATGTGTGGAGAACCTCTATATGAACAGATACTTAGCGACAGTCAAGCGGCCCTTAAGACCATTAAATCTTCTAGGGTTACTTCTAAACTTACCCTGGAATGCCGATATCTCCTGCAAGTCCTGTCCCTTCACAATAGTGTTACCTTGCGGTGGGTTCCGGGACATAAATGCGTTGTCGGAAATGAGGTTGCTGATACCTTAGACAGGGTGCCAACTTTAAATTTATTGGTCCTGAACCCTTCTGCGGTATTTCCAAACAAAGTGCAGTCTGGAGATAAATATTATCTCTCACGAAGAAATTATGGAAAGGTGGGATCAAACCACCTATCAAAAACATGCCAGACTTATGATAAGAGATCCTCTCCAAGTCTAACGTCTGGCATTTTACAACTTAGTAAAAATAAATTAAGGATTATCATAGGCTTTCTTACTGGTCACGATTTACTCCGTAAACTCTTATATAGAAGGGTATCCTTCGGGAAGAGCCACTATATTCGAATTGCGGTTTGGCGAAAGAAACGGCCTACCACATACTTTTTGATTGTGTCGCCTTGGCACATTTTCATCACTTCACGTCTGATTAACCTTTCTTGAAGATATTCATCTAGATCCTGTAGGTAGCTTGACTCGCTTTTTAAGTTTGTCTGGCTACCTCTAGGTTTTCTAAGGTTTTCTTTTTAGGTTTGGCACAATATTGCTTATAGGAATAAGTACCTTGGGTGTCAACTGCTTCGGCTATTCACTGACAACCCTACTTATAAGAAGATAACCAGTAAATTTCATTCAATGTTTTTTCTCGACCTTTTTTGTCATTATCAATAAAACTATGTTAGACTAATGATCGAGAAGTTTACGTATACTTTCTCTAATATTACTTGACGGCGGCACCTGAAAATTAGTATTCATACTATACTCTATGGTTGCTAACTATATGCCAAATTTGGTTATTGTACGACATTGACAAGTCTTGCACTTCCCTTTGTAAGATAAATTGCCAAACAAATGAGAAGATCTTAATATACAGGGTGTTTTTGAATTGAGTACAGATTTTTGGGAGATGATAGAAGAGGTCCTTAGAAGTATTTTTTGTCATATGAACATGGGGTCCCCGCAGCTCCGTTTACTTACAATACTGCATTGAACAATCAAATGACACCGGGACGCAGTGTGCGTTGGTAGGCATAGATTATTTTATTTTTAACAATTAACACAAGCAATCTACTGTATGACTTTTACAGTAATTGTTCGAAATGACCGCCATTTGCTTCATAGCACAATTCGCAACGCCTTAATAATGGATTGATGTACGCGTGGAAACAGTTGATTTGCACGGTCGCTGATGTCACCCGCTGCCGCGACAACACGAGCCGCCAATTCTTCTTCGGTATCTACGGGTTCGGAGTACACCATTAATTTTATGCTTCCCCATAAAAAAAAATCCATCGGTGTGAGATCTGGCGATCTCGGTGGCCAAGCAACTGGTACGCCGAGACCAATCCAACGACCAGGATATGTCTCATTTAGGTAATCTCTAACTGCTCTTGTGTAATGCGAAGGTGCGCCGTCCTGTTGAAACCACATCAAATGTCTGGTCATTAATGGAACATTTTCAAGAAGACCAGGGAGCTCCTCTTTCAGGAAACCAAGGTATGTTTGTCCGTTAAGACGGCATGGTAGGAGATATGGCCCAATCAGGACATTATGAATCATGCCAGCCCAAATATTCAACGAAAAACGATGCTGAAAACTGTTAACATGTGTTGCACATGGGTTGACATGAGACCACAGATGACTATTGTAGCTATTGAACATTCCCTCTCGCGTCCCGGTGTCATATGACTGTTCAATGCAGTATTGTAAGTAAACGGAGCTGCGGGGACCCCATGTTCAGATGACAAAAAATACTTCTAAGGACCTCTTCTATCATCTCCCAAAAAATCTGTACTCAATTCAAAACACCCTGTAGAATGGAGAAAGAGAAGAGTTTATGTCTGTGATCGCACAGTGAGAAACAGATTAAATATAGTGGGGTTTTCGTTTTGCAAAGCCAAGACCAAACCAGCCCTGACCAAGGAGCAACGGCAAAAACGAATGCAATGGTGCTAACAACAAAGACTGGACAGACAGCGAATAGAACAAAGTTATATTAATGATGAGTGTCGTATTTATGTTGGAACAGCGGATGATGCTGGGAAATTTTTCTGGAAAAGAACTTCAGAAAAATTCGACAACTGTATAAATACCAAAATAATAATTTCCTGAATCTCTCATGTTATGAGGGTGTATGAATGTTGCAGGACTAGGAGAAATAAGTATACTATCAATAACAGTGAACGAAATGTTTCCCTTGCAGCATTCGGCCCTGTTCAAAGTGGATTCTTCCAGTCGATTCGAAAGTTAGTTATCAACATCTTAGAATAGACATTTTATCAACATTTTGCTTAAGCTATTGCAGTAGGTAATTCATGTTTATTTAATAGGGTTGTTTGTGCTGTCGAAATGCACTGTA
>JAHWFO010047778.1:483844-515779 GCA_023313115.1 Rhysida immarginata | reverse complement strand
AGAGAGCCTGCCAGATAGAAGATGGTATCACAGAAATAGCTGAGCATTTAAAAGCTGTCTCCCCTTCTACCAAGCAACTTTTTCTTTCATTACTGGCGTTCAATCCAATATAAATCAGAATGTACGCAATGGATATGTATAGATTGTTCATGCTTATACAATTAGCTGCACCATTGCCTGCCATGCTATGAGGTATCGACTGATGTTCCAATATGGCCGCCGAAGCGGGGTAATATGAAGCTTCAGTCATTGGCCACTATAAGAAGATGACTGCGAATAGAAGAATTGCGAAAAAATATTAGAGGAATTTATAAATATGTAAAAAACCTAAAAATCTTTTTTATACACATGTTACAAATTGAATAGAAGAATTTATCATAAATATTTCGACATGGACGTACGATTTGTAATACAGCAGTATTTCCATGTCATTGCAAGTGATTTGATTTAAAACATTTTATGAACGACCTCTTAATTTATTCCAAAAATATGACTATTTCAAAACCTCACCACGGAATATATTAACATATTAATGTGTTCTTACAACCTGAAAAGCAAGAAAAAATATTATTTCATTATATATTTCCAATTTTTTTTCTAAAATTTGGGTAAATTATTATTTAAAATTAAAATAAATCAATTTTTCCAAGTGTAGTATTTTTCTTGTACAGAAGGAAACGTTTCATATACCTTGGATTTGTCTAAGAAAATATGCTATTGGCCTTCATTGACGGCAAATCATATAAAGGATCTCTAAAATACTTTAAACATGGAAGAGTTTTACAGTTCAGATGCGATATGCTTTACGCATATATGTTACACGGAACACACAAAAGTATTTGTCAGTATGGGAAGTGATGAGATACTGAGCTGTATGGAAACGTCCAGCGAAGGTAAGATAGGCAGATTTATAATTATTTTATATTGCTTTAAGAACTCATCATATAACAGAATAACGAATTTTTAAACATTTTTTCCATTAAATAAGTAATTAAAAGAAAAACACCTCTTGTACAGTTTTTTGTGGACAACAGGTGTTATTCTTTTCATCATGTTTATTATTCACAGTTTCTGGTTTATTTCATGCGAGTAATAAATCTGAAAAATTTAGAATACTTTATTAATTTTGTAGAATGATATACAGTAATTGGTCATTCATCACCGGAAACCCCATATCGGTAAGTTAAATCGGAACCTGCACGACATCAGTATCGTGTAGGACCGCCTTTTGCCGCAATGACATCCACAACCCTTCGAGGAAGAATCTCCAGCAATTTGCGGTACGTGTCGGATGGAATCTTGCTTCGTTCATCCTTCAAAATGGCGAACAGCTAAAGGATGTTCTTTGGCAGCATGGCCTGGCTCTCAACCGGTGCTACAATTCGTCCCAAAGATGTATAGTGAGGTTGAAAACTGGACTCAAGACTAGTCAGTCAACTTTCCACACACCCTTTTCCTCAAACAAGATGATAATAAAGCCTGCTGTGTAACAGGGAGCATTGTCGTGCTGAAACAGGTATGGGCTATTACCAAAGTGTTCCCACAATGTCGGTAGCACAGAATTATCCAGAACTGTTTGGTACGCTTCGGCATTCATGGTTCCACGAACTAAAACAAGAGGACCAAGACCATGCCACGAAAAGCAGGACCAGGCCATGATGCCACCTCCTCCGAATTTCACTGCGGGTACGACACAATTCTGCAAATATCGTTCGCTTGGCATTTGCCAAACTCCACATGTCCATCGGACCTCCGCAACTGGTAGCGAGATTCATCATGCCATAGCATGGTTTTCCATTATTCTTGAGTCCGTTGGCGGCGTTCCTTGCACCACTGTAACCGAAGGGTCGCGTTGTGATATTTGGCTTGTGAACTGCTGCCCCTGCATGAAAAGCAAGTGAGACTATTTCCCGACGGACGATACGATCACTTCCATAACTAGACATTGCCGATCGAAAGTCCTGTGCCAATATTTTTAACGAAGCCTTACGGTTTGACATTACCAGACGTTTCAAGGATCGACGCTCGCGATCTGTCAGTTTCGTCAGTTGACTGGGTCTGGGTTGGCACGTTATAACCCTCTCTCGCTACCACTTTAAAATAACATCACTCACTGTCGAACAACGTATCCGAAATTTGTTGGAAATCTCACGGTTCGAATGCCGAAGCCTGTGGGCTCCACTCAAGGTGATCTAGAATACAAGGTGGGGTCAGTTTGCCGGAAGTAGTAAAAATTGCCTTACTGCGCAAGCGTATTTGACGTCACTAGCATACATCGAAACCTCAACAGAAACTAAAACATGGCGGCAATGAAAGCAGTCGTGCGATAGCCACACTTGACGACTCGTTCATTTCCTTCACAATTCTCATTCTTTATACTATATATTTTAATTAAATAATAATGCCATTATATGAAGGGACTTACGTAATTTATAATTATTGTAAAATGTACTTACGTATTATCTTTTTAATGTGAACACAGGGTTGATGTTAACTATCAGCACATCGCGCGATAACTGATCATGCGACCAAGGTAAGTGAAATTTACTGAGACTAAATAGAAAAAGGGTTATATATCAGTTCGTTAGAAGGGGAGTGGGTGTCTTTAAAATGTAAAATCATTTACCTTGGTCTCATGTTCACTCATCGCGCAATGTGCGGTTAGTTAAGCGAACACAGAGACAAGGACGATAACGTATTTCTCATTATCGTTAGGCCTAGTTATCATTCCTCGTTAAGATTTCGAAATTGATTCGTCGGAACCGTTGGCAGTTAAGAGACAGATGATAATTTCGATATTATTTCTTAATAACTTTATTTATGCAGGCATTAGGAAATTTTAATTTATAAAATAGTAAGTTTACAAATAAACGTTTCTTCAGAAATCAACGTAAGAGTTTTGTTTTTTTACGTGAAAACGTTTTCTTTTGTGACCAGAATAATGGCTACCGCACACGCCGGAAGTAAAGCCATAAGACATCCCGTGACGTCACAATACGCATGCGCGTTAAGCACTTCTGACAAACTGGACCTACCTGTTATTCTAGATTACCTTGGGCTCCACTGATGAACCCTCTTTCCTCTGCACTAACTTTGCGTCGTCTTTTCATGTTGACTGAAGTAGCTGCTATGAGTGTATTCTAACCCGTCAATGTCTTTTATAGTTTGTATGACGTGTACGGTCGATCCCATGTGCTTTTGGAGAGGTGTCCGGTGATAGTATATAACTCGGTTACATGATTTTAGCAAAATCAGACACAATATGTATCGTCACAACCTATTGAAACTGTGACATATAAATATGTCCCTACGGATGTTAAATCAATTATCACATCCGTGTGTGTATTTTATTTTATTTTGCGTAATTTTCCATTCATTTCATTAACTCTTTCAGTCTCTCTTATTGATCGTTTTTATTCAAGTTCATTTAAATTAAGTTTCATTTACAAATATGTTATTGTGAACTATAATCTTACACTTTGTTGTTTTATCCTTTCGTTTATTTGAAGCAGTTGCTCTCCATTTTAATTTCTTTTCTCTCTTGTTTGCTTTGGCGGTTGAAGGGGAGAAGCAAAAGGGAGGAGGTTACTAGCAACTGGGAACAGCCACAGACGCTACTTTAGTTCTGATTTTGAACGTGTGGGGAATTTCGTCTGTTTGGTTTCATGTAACCCCAAGATTATGACCAATGATTTATAACTTTTAAAAAGCAAACGAGAGGGAATACCTGTCACTGATACAGTATATATAAGAAGTGCGAAATTTAAAATCATCAGAGAGGAGAAGGGAAAATCATCGGAGATTCGAAATTTAAAATCATCAAGAAAAAGTCATTGATGAAATGGTTTGTTTTGGTTTGGTTTATTTGGTATTAACGTCCTTTTCAACTGCTATGGCCATTTCAGGACGGCGTTATAGGGGCCGCAAATTTTGCCTCGCAAGGGTTCTTTAACGTGCAGCCGGCAAACGACTACACGGGACCAACGGCTTTACTTCCCTTCCGAAGGAAGTGCGTGATCTCAGGATTTTCCCCTTGAAAAAAATCCTCGTCGTCCTCGGACGGGGTCGAACCCCGCGTCCTCGGGTATCAGAGGCGATCACGCAACCACTATTGATGAAATGGAAATGATCATACAATGTGAATGATTACATCTTTCGACTTGATCATCGGAAAGGCACATGGGAGACTACACGCAAAAAGGCTCATTGAAGAACAATGCAACTGAGAAAACATGTCTCAGGCCTGCATATTGTTATTAAAACTGAGTAGTGAAGAGCCAAATCACGGGTGTGTCAACCAAAGATTCAGATAGACCGATGCGGCGAATAATCGGTGGGAACGGAAAACAACCAAGCCACGCGCAACAAGTGACGGCGACGGCTTCACGAGAGAGCGGCAGGAGGAACGACGCGCGATAGGTGGGAAACACAGGCAAGTCTGAGTTCACGGGAGCAAAAGTGAAACAGACGGGCCGCCAGAAATGTTTGGGCCCCTGACAACTGGGTACGTGTGTGCCCCTCTGGGCTCTGCCTCGTGCATAAAAAAAAAATCAAGCGTGGCTGACGAGGCCCCCCTTCCGTTGGGGCCCCGGACTAGAGTCCCGCTTGTCCCCCCCTGGTGGCGGCCCTGCCTGGAGCCTATTGTGCATCGATCGCAAATCGTAAGAAAAGCACCGACGGGAGGAGAAAAGCCACGGCGGGAGGAGAAAAGCACCGATAAGATTTGCGAGGTACAAGTGGTCAACACATTCCATCAAGGCACGAATTTCTGAGACAAAGTTCAGCTTAAAGAAAGATAAGTGTGTGTTTATTTCTTTTGGGCCCATCGCGAGTGTTAGATATAAGAAGAATTTTTTTAGTATAGCGAACAACAAACGAATAAATTAAAACTTGTTGAGAGCTTCTGTTTCAGTCAATTGAAATAGACTATTAAATTTCAATAGCATTAAGTCCTTTTAGTCATAAGTGAAAATTTCTTAATAAAGAAAGATTGAATAATTTATCTCGTCTTTATCCCTTTTCTTACAATTTCACTCTAGAGAGAAGGGGTTAATTTCATGGTGAATGGAATAGGGGGTTGTTAGATTTTTATACTTAATGGGAATAGATCATACTTAGTGTGGGTCACGTGTTAGTTATTTACTTCTTTTTTGGGGGGCAGGATAACCAGGTTGAATAGTTATATTTATAACTGGAATCAGATTTATAACATTAATTTTAATTATGGTCGTTTGATTTGTGGAAGTATCCAGATTCATTTTTTTTGCAGACTCCTCTCAGTTGAACAAGCTGTATCATGTAAAGATTTTTCTATCGAAAAATGGAAGGAAAAATTCTGCGACCTGGGATCGAACCAGGAACCTCGGCTGTCATGGCCGACGCCTCTACCAGTTGGGCTATCGCAGACACCTGGCCAGTCATGCTGACTCAAGGTGTCTTAAAGACAACCAAGTTGTCATGGTTGAAAGCCCAATGGGAGGCGGGCACCTGGCTCACAGATCAAGAATCTCTCCTATCCAACCATCAAGAATCTCTCCTATCCAACCAACGCAGAATTTTTCCTTCCATTTTTCGATAGAAGAATCTTTACCTGATGCTTGGTAGGCTTATCTCCAGTTATAATATCATTTATTATTTCATTTATCTGTGAGTTCCACAAACTTTCTGATGGTTGGATAGGAGAGATTCTCGATCTGTGAGCCAGGTGCCCGCCTCCCATTGGGCTTTCAACCATGACAACTTGGTTGTCTTTAAGACACCTTGAGTCAGCCCAACTGGTAGAGGCGTCGGCCATGACAGCCGAGGTTCCTGGTTCGATCCCAGGTCGCAGAATTTTTCCTTCCATTTTTCGATAGAAAAATCTTTACCTGATGCTTGGTAGGCTTATCTCCAGTTATAATATCATTTATTATTTCATTTAAGCACTGGCGTCCGCGACAATTTTCTTTATCACAATTAAACGCAGGGTTAAGCATTTCGTATTACCCTTTGTCACACAGGCATTGGCGATATATAGAAAAAAATCCCTCCGTCACAAAACATAGGAGCTATTTTATGCAATGGCAACGAGAGAGTATCAGCTTTATTATGGTTGAAGAACTTGGACATTCAATTCTCTTTGACGTTCAATCTTATAGAAATGCTGAAGGCTTAGTTTATAGCTATCATTTTGATAATAATTAAAACATCTTCATGACGACGTTTAATTGAAACGTTTTCATTTTCCGACACAATTGAAAATTATGAGGCAGTTATTCGGTTTCGTTTTTATTACGATTACTACATGCTTCCCTTTTCATTATTAATATAAAAACTGTTTTCATATCTTGAATATCATGAGACATTAAAAACACTATTGACCATAAATGTATGGATTCTTCAAATGACACACTCAGCGCACTGACAGAATTGAATAGTCCGGTGAAAGCAACACACTTACGACAGATTTCTAGCTGTGGTAGACCGGTTATGGCAACACGTTGTCACCCATGTTGTTTAGGCAGCACTCCCAATGGTCGCTGACGCACTGTGAAGCTAATTCATTAATTGAAGTTAAAGAAAGAGAATCTTTTATATAAATAATTTTGCTTCTAGGTCTTATACGTTTTATTGGTTATTTCCCTGAAGGTATTTCAGTGTATTTAATGTGTAATATTGGACCTGCAAAATTCTCGTATGTGGACTGTTAATTTTATCTATGTCGATTCTTACCTGGAAAAGCCAATGAATAGTCCATTGCGTATTGAAGGCTAGTTATTAGAATATTTAATTGCAAATAGTTTCTTCGGAGAGATTGTTAATTATCAATCAAATTCTTTTCTAATTAAGCTAAATTTTAATTTTTGGAAGTGATAGCTGCAAAGATAAGAAAATTAATATTAAGTTGATACAAGCTTGTTTAATCTCTCTTGAGATTTACAATTGAAGTTGTCTCTCTACTTGAGTCTTCCACTTTATTGCGTAATTGTGCGGAATTGAATTCTGTTATTTTAATACTGGTTATTTTACCCTTCTTTTCATGTGGTGACCTGCTAGCATCATTAGAATTCATTCAGCTGGACTAACTCGCCATCTTTAAAGACGAATACTATGCTTCACCGGATTAGAAATTGTTTTCGAAGCCAGTATTGTGTATTGTGAAATCTACGTGTGTTACCTGTTCTTTAACTTTAAAAAGAAAACCAACACAGTGTTTAATTGATTTCTGTGTTAGTTTTCTTTTTGGACTTTACTGTTCTAAATTTATGATTATCATATCATATCATAATAAGATCTTTAAAGGAAATTCAACTTTTGGATTTAATTCATTTATCATTTGGAACAGTTTTTGTAAAGCAATTAACTTTATTATATAATAAATTTCTTTATCATAAGAAAGTATCGTTTCCTAATTTGTCCTCCATGCATATGGTTACACCTTTTTGCTTCCACTGAGATTTATTTATGACATATCGTTTGCGGGCGTGCTTGTTAGCAAGCACTTAACAAGAAAAGACTTTCATTTCTTCAACCTGGAGCAACATCACCTAAAAATAAGGCCTTAGTACTCGGTGAGAACTGCGTCATCAAACTGAGACAGACAATGCAACTTTCATTGTCTGCAACAAATAAAATACACCGAACGGTTTGGTGGTGACGGCTGGAGTCATTGGAGTCAAAAGCTGGCGCATGCATTGTTTAACCACCCAGCACGGCCGCCCCTATCTTTCGAAAGTGTACGATCACAGCCTACCGTAATTGGTTGGCTTTCCATTGTTGTAGGCTATGGCACGATACAAACAAAAATTTAGCTTCAATTGATCGAAAGTTTGAATCGAGAGAATTTCTTCGGCATAATTATTAATTTTTATATGCTTTGCTCAGTGCCATCTTTATGCATGAGAATAAAACGTGATCCAGGGCCCCAATCTTTTTTGTGGATTTGTGCTTTTTGTTTATTTATCGTATTGAATGCATGAGAATAAAACGTGAAACCATAAAATCAGAATATAAACTATCTATCAAAAACTAAAAGACACTTTCGATTTTAGAAGTTTTATCGAAAATGTAGAAAAATACTTGAAGAATTATCCTGAAACTTTAGGGGTGTAAAGAGCATGTTACACCTCATATACCTCAGCGAAGGTTTTGTCCCGAAGGCAGAGGGGACCAGCAACGAACTGAACAAAAAAAATAATGTTTAGGATCACCCTGTAAAAAATAATACTTGAAATACGTTGTACTATGGCATATGATTATGTGGCTTCTTTTACTTATCTATGAGAATAGCACGTATATTCATGGAGATATAAAGGTTTATTTAAAAAATTCGAAATGTTTTCATAAGTTTTTTGTTTATAACATGCAGGGTTTTCAACCCAATGCAATTCCATTTTCAGGAAACTTGACAAACTACAGTAGAGACAACATCTGCAATCAGAATATTAAAATATTAAACATTTGATGAAATATGAGCATTTTTACAAATAATGTTTAACTGCGCATGCGCAAGCATTAACAAAACGTCATTTGCATAATTTATTAGCTAAAGGTATAGAGCCACTCTTAAAAAAAGCCCAAGGAAATATCATGAAAATTCAGAAAGATATCGCCGATAGAATGAGTTTAATTTCAGTTGCTCTCAAAAATAAACAAAACGATGAAGGGTCTTCTCCAAATTTTTATTTTTGGGCCGGACACCATTATCAACTTCTTCTCCTTACATTGATATGAAGGCATATTGACTTCTTACTGGCTTCATATAGGCATATAGACTTCATATAGACTCAGCAGGTTGCGTGATCGCCTCTGATGCCCGAGTACGCGGGTTCGATCCCGGCCGTGGACGACGAGGATTTTTCAGGGGTAAATCCTGAGATCACGCACTTCCTTCGGAAGGGAAGTAAAGCCGTTGGTCTCCTGTAGTCGTTTGCCGGCTGCACGTTAAAGAACCCTTGCGCGGCAAAATTTGCGGCCCCTATAACGCCGTCCTGAAATGACCATAGCAGTTGAAAAGGACATTAATACCAAACCAATCATATAGAATTGGCAATGCAACACCTAGACGGAATAGGTCGATTTATTTGAAATTTTGCACACATGTAGCATTGGTGGCATACAAGAAACGATTCAAATTGCAAGTCAATATGTCTAGAAAAACGTTGCACAGACTGGCTTCCGTGATTGGAGAAAAATTGTTCCGACCAGATTTGCATGAAATCGTCAGTTTGGCATCTGCATTGTATTGGAATACAATACTCATTTCCAAAAAAGTTGGGACAGTGCAACATATAAGAAGAACTCCAACACATTTGTTTGGATTATTGTATTGCCGTTTATTTCAACGCATTGCAATACATAAACGATAAATTAGGCATGGGATCACATATCTTATAAGCTTAAAGAAAGATACAGGTGGTTTTCCTGTTTGGCACGTGCAACACACTCCCAAAAAAGTTAGGACAGCACGGCGTTTACCACGGTGTGGCGTCACCTCTCCTCTTGATGACACACTGTAATCTTCTGGGCATCGATGACACCAATCTTTCTAACACCGTAACCGGAATTCTGTCCCATTCCTGTTGGATATAGGTTTTCAGCTGTTCATCTGTCCGGGGTCGTCGCTGTCATAGTTTTCGTTTAATAATACGCCAAACGTTTTCTATAGGCGACAGATCCGGCCTGCAAGGGGGCCAATCCAACATACGAATGCGCTGCCGACGTAGCCATGCAGAAGTTATGCGCGCTGCATGCGGTCTGGCGTTGTCTTGTTGAAATATACACTGACGTCGTCCAAACAGGTGCCTCTTAGATGGCACCATAGCTTGTTCCAGGATCTGTATATACGCTTCAGCATTGACGGTGCCATTGCAGATGTGCAAGTCTCCCATTCCATGGCCACTATACAGCCCCAGACCATGACAGACGGTGGTTTCTGTAGCACGCGGGAATATCCTTTTCGTCTTTGGTCCGGAGTGTACGGCGTCCATTATTTCCGTAAACAATCGTAAAGGTTGATTCATCGGACCACAATATGTTCTTCCAGCGTGCTTGGGACCAATTGCGATGGGCTCGAGCCCATATCAGACGGCGACGTTGCTGTCGTTTGTTGATGTATGGCTTCCGTTGTGCACAGAATAACTTAAGTTTGCATTTGTGGATGCACCGGCGTACAGTGTTCAACGATAATGGCTTCCCGAAGAAATCGCGGGCCCACGTGGCTATGTCCGTAAACGCAGCATTCTTATGCGTGACGCAGTGACGTCGGAGGATCCGAAGAGCTCGAGCATTTAGAATAGGTTTTCTACCTTGGCCTTTCCGAACTGTGATCTCACCACTATCCCGGTAGCGCTTGATAATATTATGTACTGTAGATGAAGACAGGTTAAATCTTCTGGCTGTTGCACGCTGAGAAACGTTGTTTGTGAATTCTTGAATGATTCGAACACGAAGATCTTCGCTAACTGGCTTGCCTCGACCCATCGTTCCGAATAAGTTACCTGAACGACGGATGGCAACTGTTATTTATACGGAATGTAGTACGACGTCATCATTCTAGATTATTCCCGAACAATTCGGAAGGTTCCACTACTAACAGCGCTTTCTACAACGTATGTCCCTACTATTTTGGAACGTGTTGCAACACCCCCATTCAAAATGAACGTCCCGGCCACGATACAAAATGTTTTGGTGCACACAGTATATTTATGTCATTTCATAAACGTATCTGCTATTTTGTATTCGCGAGAAAGTTTTGTTACATCATCCCTTTTTGTTTTTTCTATATATTTTGCACTGTCCCAACTTTTTTGGAAATGAGTATTGTAGTTCCCTGTAAGTGTGGTGATAACAACAGCAATGCTTCGCAACGCCGCCGTGCTCCTGTGCAACAACTCACGGAATTTGACAGAGGTCGGATTGTGAGACTTCGAGAGGCTGGATGGTCTCATCGGCGTATCGCGGCGCATATCGGTCGTAATCTTTCTGTGGTGGCTCGATGTTGTCAGCAGTATTTTACGGATGGAACGCACTCACGTAGACCTGGTTCTGGACTACCACGCACTACTGACCCACGCCAAGACCGGCGAATCGTACGAGAAGCTTTGAGCAACCTTACGGCATCCACAGCAAAGATAAGGGCCAGAGAGGCAACAGCTTTGTCAAGACACACCATTCGTAACCGTTTACTAGCTGCAGGACTGCGGGCACGGATCCCTCTAGCCAGACTCCAGCTTCTGCAAGAACACCGTGCTACACGGTTGCAGTGGTGCAGCGAAAGAGTCGACTGGAGAGCGGAATGGAGAGCCAAATGGAGGTCTGTGGTCTTTAGTGATGAGAGCAGATTCTGTCAGTACGCCAGTGATGGGCGTGTACGTGTGCAGCGAGAGCAACAGAGCGCCATCTTCCTGGCGTAATGGTATGGGGTGCGATCAGTTACAACTCGCGATTCCCTTACTGTTTGTGGATGGAACATTGAGCAGCATTCGGTACGTCCAGCAGATTGTGGAAACTGTTCCCCTGCCCTTCTTGAAATAGGAGGGTAACATGTGTTTCCAGCGGGATAACGCTCGTCTAAGCATTGCCCGTGTTAGCTTGCAGGCCTAATTGCAGGAAGTGGCACTACTTCTCTGGTCAGCACGATCTCCAGACTTCTCATTAATTGAGCATGTGTGGGACATGATGGGCCGTAACGTTCATCGTCGCTGCACATAGCTGCAACAATTCCACAATTGCGCTAGCATATTCAGGAGGCTTGTAACAAGACGACATCCAGCATCTTTTTGACCGCATGCATGCAAAAGTTGAGGCCTGCATTCAAGTTCGCGGCGGTTATACGATCTAATGCGGCTTATTGAGGTATGGGAGCGACCCTGTATAACGTTCTTCTGAACGTATTGTCTTGCAATTTGAATCATTTCTTGCATGCCACCAATGCTACATGTGTGCAAAATTTCAAATAAATCGCCGTATTCCTTCTAGGTACTGCATTTTTTTTCTTTCTTTGCTAGCAGTGTAATTTCTCAAGAAATTTAGCAAGCAAATACAGAGAGGATGCTTCCGTTGGATACACCGTCAAGTATTGTTAAATAAGGGCGTTTCTTTATATAATTTCAGCATTTTAATAATTGTAAGGCATGTTTAGTGACATATTCATGTGGCTTTATAAGAGAAATAAAATATGATGCGATGTATGGCTTCATTCGATATTGCAAGCGTCAATGATGTAAGGATTATCCGATATGATGTTTCATGTTTTTTTTTCGTTTTTTTTTTGTTTTTTTTTTTTGATGCGGTTTCTGCTTTTTCTTAATGTAGTGGCATATATATTGTTTTTGGCGAAAAAGTAAAAAAAACCAACCGTCTTCGAGTCGCCACCTAAAATAAAAATACCGACAAGGAAAATGATTATTGATCTCAGGCTCGTAATATCTATATTTTAATTTTCATTTCAAACTTTTTAACTTTCTTTTTATTATTTATAGTTTTACTCGGTTATTATTGTTTAAATCAGTACTTTCAATCTGTCCGTTTGGTTTAATTTTCTTTTTATTCGCAGAATGAATTGCTTATCTTTTACTTTAATAAACATTATCCCATCTTTGAACTCCGGAGAACAATTCTGGATATTTACATATATAATGAAAAAAATTTCAAGTACAAATAGATAGGTAAGAATGGCCGTAGATGAAATTGTATTTTTAAAGATGAGCCATGTTAATGGAATATATGAGTAGATGGAATTTTTAATTATGGTTATATTATGATGCTCATGTTTCAAAGTTCAACCAACTTTTCATCATGATTTACTACATAGGCTTTGGTTAAAACAATGTGGTAAGAAATTATATACAATATGACATATTCTTAAGGAAAAAAAATGCATAAATATAATTCCAGTAGTCTGGATTAAAAAATCCTACTAAGCATTTTAACAGGAACACTGCATAATGAAACATCGCATTAGAATATAGAATGATTCGCTTGATATTTAACCCGAATGGTCCTATGGATTATTTTTAATCTGATTTGAATATAGAAACTTGCGATTCACTTCATGATGTCGAAAGATCGCCTACAAACTTCGCTAATCTTCCAGGGTGCAGACCTTACTTATAAAATTAATTTTTTTAGATATGGCTATATTAAAAATAAAAACTATACAGAGCGGTTCAAAGTTCAATGTAAAAAAATTATTAGGGGAGGTAGTATGGGTGATTCTAAGCAAAAAAGTTCATATGAACATGGGTCCGAATTTGAGTGATAACTGAGATATGAACAGAAATAAAAATGCCGCCACTAAAATCAACAGATTAATAACTAAGGTTCTGCAATGCCTAGGATAATGAATTTTGGAGAAATAATAGGGTTCATAAAGCTGTGTATACCGTTAAAATTTGATCGTACTCCAACAAGTAGTTTCCGAGTTATGCATTCGAAATCTTAACAGTGCTCACATGCGAGTACTAAACAGCACGTGTTATGATTTTGAGTGCGTAACTCTGAAACCACTCGTTGGAATTCGATCAAATTTTAACGATATACACAGTTTTTTCTACTCTATTATTCATCCAGAATTCATTATCCTAGGCTTTGCAGAACCTGAGTTATTAACCTGTTGATTTTAGTGGCGGCATTTTTATTTCTGTTCATATCTCAGTTATCATTCAAATTCGGACCCATGTTCATATGAACTTTTTGGATTAGAATCACCCATACTACATCCCCTAAAAGTTTTTTACATTGAACTACGAATCACTCTGTATAATAATCTCTTATACTCTATCACACGGTTTGTTTTTTTTTCTAAAGATATATTTTTTATCGCATATCGTCATTCCGTTTAGGTAATGAAATTTTGGTCGCATAAGAAAATAAATATAATATTATGAAAATTTCATAAATTATGGAATGAAAAAGATTCAGAATCGATACGGATTTCTTTTACAAAATTAGAACGAATTATCATTTTTTTTTTACCAGTTAAATTAATTCTAGTTTGAAATTTCACTTATGGAACCATTTATTCATAATGCGAATGTCTGTTGCGCAGCATTTACAAGATCTATATCTATTCCATTTAAACTAAATGTTATATATTAAATTAAAATTTAAAATATGATAAAAATATAACGTGAAAAATGTTCATTCGTATAGGAAAGTCTTCTTTTACATTGTTCGTTGGGAAGAAACGTTAAAGAATAACATGGTTCTTAGTTTTTCATTACTTTGGAATGCCAAAATTAATTCATAGCTATATTCGCTCAAAGAATAAAAACTAGTAAAGTTTTTAAATAGCTTTTTCTGTCCCTATTCTTCGTTAATTCCATCATTTAAGCGATGAATGAACTGGCCGGCAGATTGGAGAATGCATCGTTGAGAATTTTTCTCACAGCTTCGCTTATTCTTTCAGCTATTCTAGGCTTCATACTTTCCAGCAGTTGCTGACTGTTTTCATTGAGTACCCTATTCACAGTCTCGCCCACCACGGAGTTCCCTCCAAATAAATTATTCAATCTTAAGCGGATAGATTTCACATTAAATTGAATGTCTGTGTTAATCACACGAAGATGGTCACCTTCAACCTAAGACAATAAATAAAAAAGAAAATGATTAGCATTAATAATAATTAATATAATCAGAATATATAATCATAATATATAATCGGCTAACTGATATGTCCAGTGTTGCTCGGTCTGTTTGTTTGATGAAATTTCACAATATCTGAATTCGAATATAAATAAGAACACATGAAAAATTCTTAATAATGTATGTATTCACTTTGGAAAAACGAAAAGAATTCTTTAAAATTCTCCCACTGGAATTTTGTGTCCAGTTGGGTTCCAAGGAAAATTCGACATTGCATCCTTAACATTTTAGAATATCAAAGATAGGCTATGAGTACTGAATTAGTTCTGTCTATATTAAAAAATACTTCAGAGATGGATTTAGAGAGCTGAGGAACTCTGTTTACAGTCTTATCAACATGTAACCGTTTCAGTAGACTGGTATTCTTTCACAGACCATGGAATCATACCCTGAATATGGTGGTTTATATTGACAGTATCAGTTTTAGCAGCAAAGATTGCCCTCTCACGCAATCAGTTGTGATCTTTATAATTTTCTAATATGTTTAGATAAAAATTATCTATAACTTCTCTAAAGGAAGTTACTACATTACAAAAACCATATAAAAAACAAATTTTCTCCAGTTATTGGCTCATTAGGGATAGTACCTTCACCTTTTCAGCAAAAGCTTGTGCAGCGACAGGCTCTAGAAGTTGTATTCTCTTATTTATTTTAGAATAATTCCTTACATCTCCGCAAATATTTTAATAAAAAAGAAATAATACTTATTTTTATTTATTTATTTATTATTTATTTATTTATCACTTTTTATAACTATCCTCCTT
Source organism: Rhysida immarginata (assembly GCA_023313115.1). Classification (NCBI taxonomy): domain Eukaryota; kingdom Metazoa; phylum Arthropoda; class Chilopoda; order Scolopendromorpha; family Scolopendridae; genus Rhysida; species Rhysida immarginata. The sequence goes on along the minus strand of JAHWFO010047778.1, from coordinate 500,390 downwards.
AAAACGTGAATCATTAAGGCAAGCATCTTAGCTGATGAAAAAGACAGGCGGCGGCACTGACAAATCATCTGACCAAGCAAAAATGTAACCTTCATTGTTTCAATCTTGGATTTTAGCCATCAGGGTACATACAGTAGTTGTTTCGACTAAGAAGATCAGATGACCTTTCCGTTTCAGGGCCTGTCTTTTTCGTCAGCTACGATGCTTGCCTTAATGATTCACATTTTAAGGGAATTAGTTATAAAAAGTAATAAATAAAAAAATAAAAATCATTATTTCTTTTTTTTATTAAAATCTTTAGAGAGATGTAAGAAATTATTCTAAAACAAATAAGAGAATACGACTTCTCAAGCTTTTGGTGAAAGGTCAGGGTACTTTCCCTAATGAGCTAATAACTGGAGAAAATTTATTATTCATATGGATTTTGTAATGTATTAACTTCCTCTCTGACTGAATACAACGCTCTCTGATTGAATACAAACGGTTAAACGGTTACATGTTGAAGAAGAATTTTGATCTGGCTAAACAGAGTTCCTCAACTCTCATATTCCATCTGTGACGTATTTTTAATATAGACAGAAATATTTCAATACCCATAGCCTTTCTTTGATATTCTAAAATGTTAAGGATGCAATGTCGAATTTTCCTGGGCAAACCCAATTGGACACGAAATTCCAGTACGAGCATTTTAAAGAATTCTTTTCGTTTTTCCAAAGTGAATATATTCGACATTAAAGATTTTTTTTATTTATATTCTAATTCAGATATTGCAAAATTTCACCAAACAAACTGCCCGAGCAACGCCGGGTATACCAGCTAGTTTTTAATATTCTCCTGTAGTTCATTATATATCTCACGTTGTATTGTATATTGTTGATTATTCATAAATGTCCATTTTACAATACAAGATTTATTCATTTAGAATTAGCCGACTTTCGTCCTTTTTGTCATTTAAAAATCAGTTGTAACGAATTTGAAGATGTCCGAAAGGACGAAAGTTGGCTAATTCTAAATGAATGAATCTTGTATTGTAAAATGGACATTTATGAATAATTCTCCTGTAATAATTACAAAATGAATACAAGGTTAGCACGAAATATGTTTCCCACTCAGTGGGCTGTAGAATGCTTTATATTGGTCCAAATGATATAAAATTTGAACTACAGATAACTCAAATGACGCGCTTGACACTTATTAAATAAAAAAAGTTAGTACAAAAATCCGCCGATAGGTGGCACAATAATACACATAAACACATTTCATATGCTTTATCAATGTGAACTAACATAATAAAGTACGCTTCATACGACGGAATTCCTTTACAGCTGCAACGGTGTTCTGCTGGTTCTAGTAGAACAATTTTAGCAGTAGCGCATTTTCAGGCAACGTAGGCATGATGTGCAGAGCAGTAACTAATGCCCGTGCAGAATCCGCCGTCTTTTTATCCGAAGAAGGCTAATAGGCATGCGCTGTAACGCACATGATGTTTCACATTTTCCATATATGAAAAGAAATAACATTTGTGCTAGGGCACCATCTATTGGTGAATATTTGTACTAAAATTTTTTATTTAATAAATGTCAAGCGCATCATTTGAATTATCTGTAGTTCAAATCTTATCTCATTTGGACAAATAGAACGCATTCTACAGCCCTCTGAAGTAAAAAACTTATTTTTCTTGCTAACCCTGTACATGTAACCAAATTAATTCATTAAAAGTATTAAAATATATTTCATCTTCAAAATATTCAAAATTTATTTTAAAATACTCTCAGTCTTGTAACCCATGACTAGGCAATTTATAAAACAACAAACAATCTCTGCAACGTAGCGATTCATTTATTCACTGCTTAAATTTTATGATGGTTTAAATTACTGCTTAATCCGTTAAGTCGCAGATTCGATTGCAGCAGTGGGCATGGGCATAATATGAGAGAACGCAAATGATCTTGAAATCGACGCATCAACCAAACAAACAGTCAACCAAAATTAAAAGTTATTTGAACCTGGAACTACATTACCATGCAGTAATGAACGGGAAAAGTGATATTAAATATCTTGTTGGACCTCTGCTTGCTCAGCCACCCTTCCGGGTATACTTTCTACAAAATTCCGATAAACAATTTCCGGTATTTGGGTCCATTCTTGCCGCAAGAACCTAGCCATGTCATCACTGGATTTCGGACGCAGCACCCTGGCCCTCACTTGTCCCACAAATGACCGATTGGGTTAAGGTCACGGAAAGCGATTGATATTCATGTCCGTGTATCACTGCCTGACGGAAGCCGAAACATAACACAGTGCATTATTGTCCTGAAAATAACATCTTCGTTACCGAAAAATTCCCACAGCGTAGAAGCACCCGATTGTCCAAAATGCTTTTTTAGGCTTCGGAGTTCAAATTGTCTTCAACCACATGTAAGAGTCCGAAGCTATGCTAGGAATAAACACCCCTACACCAAAACTCCACCACCATTCGAAGACAATGAACGTCCTAGACTGCGTTCAACAAGCCGCAAACAAGATAATGTCGAAAACGTTCGTGCATTAATTCATGAGAAACATCAAAAGATCATGTGAGGCACAAATAATGACTGTAATACGAGTTGCATCATCTCTGTAAGGATGCATTTCCGGACCCATGTTTACAGGAAAATTTTGTTTCCCGCTACAAACTGTACATGGTATTTCATTCTTGACCTACCTTTCTGAATCATCCTATATACACTCTTGGACAAAATTAAAATCACATTCCGCCCAAAGCCTTAATGAAAATAAAATACTTTACAAATTGATAGGCAAATCTATTCAACTATGAAATGACCAATAAAGCTTTTGTCATGTTTTTGTATTCATAAACTTTAAAACAAATTGGAGAGAAAAAAAAAGTTGTACATTCAACTTAACTAAAATTATAAACTCAGTCTATAAAAGAAACTGTTTCCACAAATTTGGTACTTCGTGGGGCCTTCAACATTTCTTCATTATTTCCACATTCGGTTTGACATTGAATCAAGAAGGATAGGAAGGTATTAGACTGGAATACTTTCCCATCCATCCATAATTGCATTTTTCAGTTCTTGAATAGTGTGGAACTGTCTATGATCTTTGTAAATCTGGCATGCAAGCTGTCTCAGGCATTTTCAGTTGGATTGAGATCTGGAAAGCATGCTGGCAAGGCTAAAATGTTAATACGATTTTCTTGAAACCATAATTTCATTATGTTTGAAATGTGGCAGGGAATGTTATCTTGCTGGAAAGTTCAATTTTTTTCTCAGTTTTAAAGTGGCGAACATGAGATTCAGCTCTAGAGTTGAGGATTTTATTCCTAAATAAAAGGAATAAAGGTCAAAAAATGATACGGTAGAATATACTTTTAATTGCCTTACGCGTTTCGGTTTACACCATCTTCGGAGGCTGATATAGTTACAAAGGTTTAGCTGGCCATAAGGGGGGGGGGGGAAAGTTGTTGATTGGTGGAACATAAAAGTTTTGATTGGTATAAAAAAAAAGAATAATGATATGCTCAAAGATTGGAGGATTAAATCTGGAGATAATGGCGGATCTAATAGAGGGCTGTTGTGATGTCATCTGGTCTTGGATGTTTTTCTGCTTCGATGAGGAGGTCAAGAATGCCGTCTCTTTCAAAGGTGGTCTGGTTAATAAGTATGTTGGTGCGGTCTTCCTGGTGGTGTTTTCTTATTTCGATCTCTTCTTGGATTATGATCCTGGCTTTGTTGCTTGCTACCTTTCCAAAGGATATCCATTCATTCATCTATTGGAAGCATTCGGTGTTTCTGCTTTATGAGGTGTTCAGCATAGGCGGACTTGTTGTCACCATTTAACCAAGACCGCCTATGCTCATTAAATCTTTCCTGAAATGACCGCGTCGTTGAGCCGATGTAATCCGCGTTACAGTCCGGGCAACGGAGTTTTTGAACGCCTGCTTGCTTGAACCTGCCTTGTTCGGTACTCTTCTTTCTGGGGTTCAGGATGACTTGATTGTTCATTTTTGTTTTGAAGCAACTCTTAGGCTTTCCTCTTTGAAGATCTTGGCCAGCTTATAGGCTTCACGTCCAAAGTAGCTGATTGTAACGAAGTCGGTCTTCTTATCGAGCTGGTTGGCTGGTTGTCGTATTGATCTTTTGGTGATGTTGTAGATTGCATCGGTGATTTTATCGGGGAAGGCGTTGAGGCGGGCCAGTTTGTAAGTGGTGGCTATTTCTCTCTTCTTACCTTCCGTTGTGATAGGGTAGGTGAGGGCTCTTCTGGAACTATGTGCTATTGCTGCATTCTTGTGGTGTGTCGGGTGATTGGAATCAAATTGTATGATGATTGCCGTGATGGATGGCTTCCTGAATATATCAAATTGTAGTTTTCGTGTTCGGTGGTTGCTATATATGTTGGCATCTAAAAAGCTGATCTGTCGATTGGTTTCCTTTTCCAAAGTGTAGGTTATGGATGGGTGAAAATCATTAAATGTCTTCAGTATGTCATCATAGGAGCTTTTATGTTCATTAAAGATTATCAGAGTATCATCCACATATCTTTTGTAGAAGATGATTGTTGAGTCTTCCATTAATTTGTCAAGGTCTTCGATGTATTGCAAAAAATTTCTCAGATGATACCATGGCAATACTCTCTGGGATGGCAAAAAACTCATTATTGAAGGTAAAATAGTTATGTCGTTGCAGGAGGCCTAGGAGCATGAAAATATCCGTTCGTTCTTTAGGATCAATGGTAGTTGGTGTCAGGTTCCTGTCGATGATTTTGGCCGTTTCAACTAGGGGAACATTTGTATAGAGGTTTACTATATCGAGTGACATCAATCTCATATGTGGTTCTATTTGGAGCTCTTGTATGTGGTTAAATATATATTTGTTACTGAGCGGGAAGTTGTTGTTTAGCCATGAGGCTACTTTCTTAGCGATAATAGTAAAAGGTGGAGTCTTGGCAGTTTACGATCGGACGGATGGGGTAGCCTGGTTTGTGTATCTTGATTTGCGCTCTTAGTCTGGGTGGTTGTGGTCGTTTGACGAGTAACTTGCTGGTGGTGGCTTGGAGGTTCTGTGAAATTAAATCTCGGTCTGTCTATTTTGGTTGTTGGCAAATTTCTTAGTGGGGTCGTTCTTCAGCTTGGTAAATCCGTTATCTTCAATGAATTTATACACTTTAGTATTGTAATCCTGGTCGTGTATGATAATGGTAGTGTGAGGCCCTCTCACCTTTGTGGACCTTAGACTTTCTCTAATTGTTTTAAATAAGAAGTTGAGCGGTCTTCGTTTTCCTATGAGAATATCTCTAGCATATTTTCCATTTTTCTTCTTGAATTGTTCAATCACTTCCTTCGGCTCCTCTTGGCGTTTCTCCAACTTCGATAAGCTATTCGTCATGGAAATTAATTCCCAAAAATATATAAATTTAAGCAGAAAATTAGAGATTGAATTTTGGGACAGGAAACCGGTGTCATTTCGACACCTGGAGAGAATCGGAATCGGGAAGGTGAGCGATTGCAAATTCCAATGAGCCCTTCCCCATCTTTGTCCGAAGTTCTAGAGGTTTCACAGAAGAAGAGAAACAACGTCAGCCGATGGAAAAACACCACCAGTACGGTTTCAGTTTTCCAATCAACGTTTTTGTCTTTTCGACAAAAACCAAGAGGAGGAAGACCGAAAGGAGAAGAGGAGAAGAGACGAGATTCGGAACTGGGAGTGAAGAGAACGAATGAAGACTGATAAGAGAGTCCGATAAAAACAGTTTTAACAGAAAGTTAAGAGTAGAAGTCAATCTAGAAAGCTGTACCGACCTTATCATAAATGAAAAACGCAAAATCTTGCCTATCGTTTTATTTTTAGAAAATCAGTTTAGTGAATTTTCAAAAAAATTATTATTACAAAGATTATTATTATGGAGCTACCCGCGGAATTGAGGGAGATGAGTTAAGAGCAACAAACGCGAGCCCCGACGGTCCGAACAACGAGGACGACCTCCCCGGCCACCTTCGCCTCCAGAGACAGGACGCCCCGTCAGCGGAGATCACCTCCTCCAGAGAGAACGGTAATCCTTATTGCCATGGGTCAACAGTCCAACTACAATTTCTTTTATTTTTTAATTTAAAGAATTCAAGTGTTAATCCTTTCTTTTAAATGTTTATAGTCTGTTTATTGTCTCAATAAATTAGCTTGGAGTTTGGGAATTTAACGAGAGTGAGAATTAGCGGGAAAATTGTGAATCACTAATAAAACAAATGATATTGGGGGAGAAATACTAAAATATTAAGAAGCAAAGCAGATAAATACATTCTTTAATATTCAAGCATTGGATCTTGAGCCCTCAAAGGAGCTGAAATTCTTAACCTAAAGTAACGCATCCTCCACCAGTGACTCGCAAAGCCGGACCTACACGGACGGAATGGCTACCCGGTCGTAGAGTTGCCACGACTAATGATTAAGCAGGTAGATCGGAGGAATGTGCGCGTTGAGCGAGTAACAATTTATGAGAATTGGCAATTGTTTATATGTCTGAGCACCCGGACCCCACAGTAGCTTTATATTCATTTTATTTAGTTTATTGATACTTGACATTATGGACATCATGGAAACCATTTTATTCCTACCCGATCACGTTTTCACTTTGACACCACGTTTTCTTCCTAGCACACCTCCGACAGTACACTGAGATCTGTTTATGTGAGCGGCAATTTGTCTCCGGGACATCCTAGAACGATGCAGCAACCACATTTTACGAAAATTTCCTTCCTTCAGTTCAGTTCTTCGTAGCATTGGGAAAACACAAAACAACAGCTAACCACAATGTCAAATAATCTTTTATTTCTAATTTTATACTTAAGATGCTTAAACACATTCACATAAAGTGGACAGAACCATTTTATTCAGGGTAAGTTTACAGTTTTGTCCAAATTAAATGTACATCTATTTTTGTTATTCTCCAATTTTTGAAAAGATTATTGAATACAGAAAATATTGACAAAAGTTTTATAGGTCATATGATAGCTGAATACGTTTGCCTATCAAGTTAGTAAAATAATGTTTTTCTTTTTTATTAAAGTTTTGTGCAATATACAGTATTTATAATCTTGTTCAGGAGTGTAAATTGATTATTTCGCCTTCGAATTGGAAGAATTGTGAACGCTCCTATGTCACAATGTATTAATGAGCTTAAATATACAGTAAGTGCCAGTGGAGGGAAATAAAAATCTGGGCTACCTGAACGGAAGTTTTTATTCACCTCATTGGTTAAATCTTTCGTTGAATAACATTCGAAATGTGAATCGAATAAAATGTCAATTAGGTTAGGTTAGGTAACTGTGTATACCGTTAAAACTTGATGGTATTCCAACGAGAAGTTTCCGAATTACGCATTCAAACTCGTAATAGTGCTCACATGCGACTACTAACCAGCACGTGTTACGATGTTGAGTGCGTAACTCGGATACTATTCGTTGGAATTCGATCAGACTTTAACGGTATACACAGTTTTATTTACCCTATTATTCCTCCAAAATTCATTATTCTAGGCGTTGAAGAACCTGAGTTATTAACTTGTAGATCTTGGTGGCGGCATTTTTATTTCTGTTCATATCTCAGTTAGCGTTCAAATTCGGACCCACATTGTATTAACAGAAATTTTCATTCTGGCCACCCCCGTCATTGCTTACAGTTATACACACTTTTTCAGAATCACCCTGTATAGCTTTTTCAGTGAATGTTTATTGAGTTGATGCACAACATTAAACGTAAGTTAAGAAACAAAGCGCAAAAGCTTATTTGCATTTTCTTGTGACACGAACAGATGCCATAGTAGGGTTTAACTGTCACCGCCTTTGACTTAAGAAATGTTACAGAGAAACAGTGCTTAATTTAAAATGCTTGACAAGAATCGAGTCCCGATGAAAGAGGCCAGTTGCAAAATTTTTCAAAAGGTCGGAGACTTTTTTAGGCCATCATATGATTGCAAAATATTGATGCCAAGGATAAAACCCTTTTAAACATTTTTTTTTCACCTGCACTTATCTGATTCATATAACAGTTATTTAATAGCAACTGTACTTGCCCGATCTTTGTTCGAAATATAATTTATCACCACTGGTTGGGACGTCATTGGACGTTATTATCGAGTAGGTAAACAATTAAGTCATTAACTGGCTCATCCGTAAATTATTGCCTTGCTTGTCAGAGAGTGGTCGAATCTTGACAGCAATCTTAGGCTAACTACGCTGAACTCATCATATCTTACAATTTTAGCAGCAACGGCTCGATAAATAAATAAATTATTACATAAAGTGAAGGCCAAGTTCTTTTTGTAGAACCCCACAGTTGATCGGTCCTTCTCGGAAGACAATAAAGCTTCTCATCAGGTGCCGATTCTTGTCAATCAAGCTTGGCATTCGCGCTGTTTAATGATGCCGTCAGATTTATATTAACGAGCCAAGCGATTAGGCAATTTTACGAAGAAAAACTGCAAATCTTGGCTACTAACTCTCAGCATAATACTAAATAATATCCGGCGTTTCAAACGATGAAGCATTGAAGTCCAGTTACTGCATTTTGTGTACAATGCCGTGTAGCATTGAGAAATAATTAGGAGTTGGATATTAAATGTTAAGGAAAATATGAGTTGATATTAAAAAATTTTTTAAATGATAACGAAAAAAGATGATATTAATAATTTTTTTTCAAATAGAATAAGTTAAAGCATAGTTTTAAATATTACCTTAAGTAAACTAAGGGTGTGAGCTTCGATTCCATTTAAAACGACCCAAAAATTGCCATTTCCTTGTATTGGCAAGACCATAACATTCCCAGATATATCGTATAAACCGTCGATAAACAATTCCGGGATATTAAGTGATAGTTGAACAATATCTCGCTGTGGTTCAGCGTGGACGTTCATCGGCTGAAATCCGGATGCTCCTCGAACGACCACCTGAAAGAAATGACAGTATCACTAACAATAAAGGAGTATTCTTTAAACATGAATCAATTTAAATATTTCTGAATATAGCTATTTATTCTTCCATTACAAATTTGGAAAGATTTCCGTACATGAATAATTTTATTTATATAAAAATACCGTCTTGTCGGTAAGACAGCTTAATTTAAAATTGGTATTTTGAGAAAAACGAGGCAATACTTTATAATTTATTCAAAAAGGTCGTTTTATAAATTTACTTCCTCAAGGTATTGATTTTAATGGTTACTTACAATTAAGATCTAGTTAAAAGTTTCTAACCATTTGTTTTCTATATTTTGTCAAATGTGAAAATTTTGAGTTGTTACAATAATATATTGACAAGGCGATGTTATCTCTTTCAATTTTAACATAAATTATATGATTTAAAACCCTTTTGAACAATAATAGTCACATTATAAGAGGGTCATATCGGAGGAAGGATGGATCATAATACTGTAAGGCCACCACCTGTTTAGATAAGAGGGTCAATCACTCTTTTTATATTTTTCACTATGAAAGAAGTACAACATTCTAAATTTAAAATTGAGCAAAATTTAGATTCATTATTTAACTCACGTTGTGGAATGGACATGGATGAATAATTAAATGAGCAACATTTATTTGGAATATTTTACTTGAAAAAATCTTGCTTTGATCCGTGCTAATGGTGCACTTTCTTCAAATTCTATGTTGGGTATAGTCATTGGATCGAGGACTGGAACATTCACTTCGGGAATTCCGGTTCGAAAACGCGGTCGAATGTCAGTAATCATTTTTAAAAGGCAAAAATCCAAATTGGTCCTGTTTTCGATACTACATTTACGCAACTGCTGTCCTGTAATAAATATAGTTTAAAAATTAGGCTTACTTTAATTGAAGTGGAATAATTGAAAATTGAACAAATCATAAACTTTATAAAGATTTAATGAAAATTAGTGATAATTGCAAATCATTGTTTAAAATGCAGTTTAAAGTGTTACAAATGAATATGAAATAATTTTTTAAATTAAAACCATTTGTATGTACAATACAACATAAATATTTAAAAATTCAAAAACCCTAAGTTTAACGTGATTGTAAAAGAGGGCCTAACATAAAAGGCAATTAGTACGTACTACAGTTTTTAGGGTTCCGTATCCATAGGGTGACAACAGAACCCTATTATAATACTCCGCTGTCCGTCCGTCCGACCTTTTAAGGATTGCATCTTTTGAACGGTAATAGGTAGCCAGTTGAAATTTTCACAGAATATCGGTTATTATGGCGGATTGTCGAACAAATAATAAAAAACGTAAAAAGTTTAAAAACAAGAGGGTCCCCATACAAGAAACTTTTTTTTTTTTGTCATTTTAAAATAATAATTTCAACAATTAAGAATACTGTTGAAATAAAATAATCAACAATGTAAGTTGTGGTTGATTGTTAAGATGTGTGATGTTAAGATGTGTTTGATTGTTAAGATGTTTGATTGTTCAACGAATTTAATCAACACCACCTCTACCAACACCACCTCTACTCAAAGCCTGAGCGCGAAATTTTCATACATTGTTACATCATCATACGGAGTCATGTTTAATCGTATTTCTACCAATAATAAGCCCTAAATTATGACTCCGCATGATGATGCAACAATGCATGAAATTTCGCGCTCAGGCTTTAAATAGAGGTGGTGTTGCCTCTACTCAAAGCCTGAACGCGAAAACGTCATACATTGTTATATCACCTACGGTAGGATATTCTTAATCTTGTTTCTACCAATTTCTTGTTTCTTAATAAGCCAGAAATTGTCCCTGCCGTAGGTGATGTAACAATGTATGAATTTTCCGTGAGCAGGCTTTCTCTCTAGGTTAGGTGGTATTGATTTAATTCCAAGTCTGTTGAATTCAAAGCTCTAAACGGTAGACATAGAGTTGAATTTACCTGAACAAAACACAAATGGGTCATTCCACGTCAGTTCAGGCTGGCATTGGCACTGACCTCTCGGACTTTAATGAAATTTGGTATATGCAATTGTCCTAGCGAGTTGGTAATGAATGCCAAATATTATTATTTTTTTTCATTTTTATGGAAGTTATGGACATTTAAAATTTTCTAAATTTCAGTGGGGGCCTTATCTATGAAGTACTGTAACTTCGGTTGTATTTTACTTAGAAAGATGTGATTGGTGACATTGAAAGCTGTAACTGTAGATTCTATACGAAATTTTTAAAATTTTATCACGCATGCGCATATATTTGAATTTAATAAAAATATTTTATTTATGGAAATTTCTCAAATGGTGGGTATTTTTTTCGTTAAATAATTATTAATATCTTACACATACTTTCATAAAAACAATACAAAAAATTCAAAACTGTGTTTTTCTCCGTTTTGAAGATATTAATTTTTAAAGCTTGAGCTCCAAGCAGCGGGAGTCAGGCAGTAGGGGCTTGACTACTCGTACAGGGAAGAGAAAGCGTGTAACCTTGGGACCATTCATTTATTTACGTTGTATTATTTATATAAATAGTATTATTAATTATAATTACACGAAAAAATAAACTCAATAATAGCATTACTATAATAATAATTATATCAATAAGAAAAATGTTTCTTAGAACTTCACATTTTTTTCAGAAGACAGAAAAGTATTGAGCACCTGTTAAATAAGAAGATAATTTAGTGAGAAAATATCAATTTGCATTATGATGTCGAATTGTTAGTAATAAAGAAAATATATTTACTTTACACTTCCTCAGAGTCAATCACTTCTGAGTTACCCTGAAGGACGAGATGAATTGCAGAGGCAGCTGAAGTTGATACAGGCTTCATTATACACGGTGATTCAAAAGTTAGTGTGCAGTAGTGCATGGAAACGTGTATAGCACACACATCAATGCACTTTCTGCAGGACGTCTTTGCTGATCGAATCATCTCGCGTGGCACGCTCGCTGAACCACACACCTCTCGATTTCTTCCTTTGCCGTGCCTTGAAAGGTAAAGTATATGCTAACAATTCGCACACTTTGCCTGAGCTGAAGGAGGAAATCACAACTGAAGTTCAGCAAATCTCACTAGCCATATTGAGCAGGGTGTTTCACAACGTACAACTGTTCTTTTATCTCGTCATCAGGGATTGAATGTCCCTTAAGGTGCTTTTTCTTCTTTGGGAAGTGGTGAAAGTCGCAAGGTTCAAGATCTTTCATCTTTGAACTGCAGTTTTGCATCTTTGAACTGTAGGCCCTGCAACACCTCTAGTGTGTGACGATTGTTTGCGGTCGAGCGTTATCGTGCTGCAGAAGATGGTCCAAAGCTGCCATTCATTCCTGGTGTCGACAACAACCCCGGATTTCCTCTCCGACGGGTTCACCCGAGTGGTCACACGTTGGTGCAGTGCGTGAAAGGGATGGGGATAATGTCGAAAAGTGAATAGTGCATTACATAGAGGACAAATGTAAGTATCAGATACAAAAAGAATTTTGAAAATCGGTTAACAAATATAAAAGTTACAGCCATGGAGGCATAACTTTTCGATCAACCCTCGTATTTTCTCTACATTTATTAAATTTTCTTTTAAAAACTTAATGAGTTCACATTGAAAGAAATAAAAAAGAGCTGTAGAACGTTTAAGACAGTTGGATATTACCATAAAATTTATATTTCTTAGGATGCCTTGTCCATCTGAAGAACTGTAACATACAAACGATGTATTGTGACTTGGAACTCGAGCTTTAAAAAATTAACATCTTCAAAACGGAGCAAAACACAGTTTTATGTAAGATATTAATAATTTTCTAACGAAAAAAAAATACCCACCATTTGAGAAATTTGCATAAATAAAATATTTTTATAAAATATAAATATTTGCGCATGCGTAATATAAAAATATCATATTGAATCTACAGTTAAAGAGCTTTCATATGTTACCAATCACATCTTTCTAAGTAAAATACAACCGAAGTTACAGTACTTCATAGATAAGGCCCCCACTCAAATTTTGAAAATCCCATAACTTCCATAAAAATGAAAAAAAAATAATAATAATATTTGGCAATCATTACCAACTCCCTAGGGCAATTGCACATACCAAATTTCATTAAAATCCGAGAGGTCAAGTGCCAAAACTATAAAATTTCTGCCTGAATTGACGTGGAATGACCCAAATTTCAAAAGTGTCAAAAAGCGGTGACGGAAAACAGCAACACTTCACGTTGGCAAAACAAAATGGAACATTAATATTTAATCTATGGAACACGCCAAACATAAAATCTTTTTTCAGGTGATCTGTTAATTTAATATTTGAAAACTTTTTTGTTCAAAGCGCTTATTACAAAGTAAACATTCTAAGAAGTGCGCGAGTTTAATTTATGGTCATATATTTTTAATTTATGGTCAAGAGCTGTGTATGATAAATTGCCGGTATTGAATTAATCTTTTACCGCATTGAAGCAGGGTTAAATTCACGCCCCTGATATTTTAATATTTGAAAACTTTAATGATCAAGAAGAGGTGTGTATGTTAATTTGTCGGTATTGAGATATGCAAATAAACTATATGTAATTGCGGAGAGCTGAAATCGAACACATAGTTTTTGAACTTTCAGTTTGATTTCCAATACTTTTCCAAAGTAAACAATCTAAACAGTGCGAGGAAAGTTTTAAATTAAGGTCAGGAGATTAATTTACTAACGACTAATTTGCCGGTGTACCTACTTATTTTATAAATTTCGACACTTAAACTATTATAGATTATATGTCTATAAAAGCCGAAATCAAGAACAAAGTGCGACACCCTCCAGAACCTGGCATATTTTTGTATATATGGTAGTACGGAACCCTCGATGCGCGAATCCGACTCGCACTTGCCCGATTTATTAGACATCTTCTTTATTTTGTGTTGCACTTTTGGATATATCCGGGCTAATTGATACCATAAACACATTACTATACAATCCATAAATACAAGGAGTATGAAGGTGAGTTTTCTGTTTATATGAATTTTCAGGATTTTGGTTCACATGTTTGAATTTGGTTTCAAGATTGATTCAAAATCGCAATAAATTGTATATGGATGTCTCAACATTCTATGAATATTTTTAAACTCTATTATTGGTTTAAGTTCTATTCCATTTTCAATTTTGGATTTAGGCATAACAGGTAAACAAGTTTCATCATTACAACATACTTTCTGATGATTTTTTACCACCTTCTTCACGTCTACAGCATAATTTAAACATCTCCTGTAAAATACGTATTTTTCATTATTATTAATTTTTAATTGTTCATTTAATAAACGGCTTAAACCTTAATCTAGCAATAATGATTAACAGTTTTGTTTCCAAAATAAAGTAAATATATATTTTTATCATATTCTATAGTTTTATTATCATATAGTGGATAAAATAAATTTTCTTTTTTCTCAAACCCAAAAACAGTTACATTAAGTTTATTTGTTTTTCAAATTTGGAAATGTCTTGATTTTAACTGGAAATTCAATTCCTTTAAATTTTAATACATGTTTGTATTCCGGCTTGAGATATTGTTCCCATCTTTGTGGGTTTTTTTTTGTGTTTTTAACGCACATGAAACTGAATATCTAAAACACTCGTTATCTGCATTTTTCATAATAATACACGCTTTCTTAACTTCTATCCATTTCGGTAACGCAATATACGAGCTTGTACTTAATGATGTATATTTGTTAATGTTAATTCTTAAATTATTTGTTCTACTTAAAGCCCATCGGCCTCGGTGGCTCAGTGGTTTCGTGATCGCCTCTGATGCTCGAAGATTTTTTCAGGGGGGAAAATCCTGAGATCACGCACTTCCTTCGGAAGGGAAGTAAAGCCGTTGGTCTCGTGTAGTCATTTGCCGGCAGCACGTTAAAGAACCCTTGCGAGGCAAAATTGCGGCCTCTATAACGCTGTTCTGAAATGACCATGGCAGTTGAAAAGGACGTTAATACCAAAACAAACCAAACCAAACCAACTACTTAAAGTCCAACCAGAACCTTTTGCTTCAAATTTATTACATTTTGCAATAAATAAACCTCTTTGATCTCCCAGTAATTAATTAAATCATTTTCACCTCTTTTATTATTACATTAGCTAACTGAAATTTATGTAGCAGTTTTCTTGTTCTAAATTTCTAAATTATTTTCAAACTCCAACTCTAAATTATTTTAATATTCTTATGTATATTTATAACATTTCTATTAAGATTACTTGCTTTATTATTAAAAGCTTTTATTAACCTTGCAATGTTAGTTTGTTTAGTCAAATCTTGTAATCAATATTAAACCAACTTCCCGACAAGCTAGGAAGCTGAAACTTGACACACGTACACAGGATCGATGACAATTTTTGTTAAAGAAAAAGTTTTTTAAATCGGTTTATTGGTTCGTGTTCTAATGGTACTAATTCATTACTACGAATTGTTTGTTGTGACAATTGAACAATTCGTTATAGCGAGAGTTAAATGTATCTACTGTTTATTGTTGCAAAATTAAGCTTTATTGTTGCCACTAAACAAAACATCATAAAAGCTTGGTTTGAAAAAACCCTTTTCCTCTTATCTTGTCTTTAATTGAATCTATGTGGCTTAGTATGTCTAAATCACCCTGGTTATTATTTGTTGGTATGCTAATTATCTACCTTTAAAAGCAACTTCAACTAAAATAAATTCAGGTTCAGGATTATGTTTTGCTTTATGTAGCTGCAGCTTAGTTTCTTTAATATACTTTCCACAAACATCACAAGGTGTTTAATATTCCACAAAGATTTTACTTTCTTTTAAATTACTCAGCTTTTAAATTATTTTAGAAATTTTTATTTGAAATTTAACTCTGATGTTGAAGCTGAGGGTATGTCTCAGAATATACTGTATGTCAAAAGATGTTCACGCACAGGGTACTGTGCGGTACATCTTATAATATAAAACGATCACAACTGGAAATTCTTAAATACATTTTTAATTTTACCCTAAAGTTACGTATTATATGACATTTCCTTGTAAGTTTGAGACACTAAAATCTGTAGAAGGATTGAGTTTTCTACCGAAATTTTTTCATTAAATTATAACAGGAAACTACGCTTTTAAAGTTCATGAGATCTGAAACAAAAAAATATGTTCTTGTATATCTTTTCTAATCCTCTCAAACTTACAACGGAATGCCAACTCTTCTGAAATGCGCTATAGATACTTTTATTTTCCTATGTATTTTCAAGCCCAAGTCCTGAACATGACTTTTTGTTGTTTACTTTCAGTTCGAATGTGAAAGAAGCTTCTTCTAACGTCCAAGTAATGGAATATTATGAACTACTCAAACAGAAAGTTGGCATTCCACAGTTAGATGAATTAAACCAGGATGTGCATTTTCGATCCAGCAAGACGGGGCACTATTTATTAATATTCCATTTTTATTAAAATTTAAATATTCATATTTCAACGTTTTCAGTATACTGTAATGGGCTTCGGTGTTTATTTAAAATTATCAAATCTTTCTTCTTAAAAAGGGTGATTTAGTTTCGAATCTGCATTCGGAAGAACTGGATCATGATAATGGTTTTAGATGTAACAAACAAATAAATAGTTTA
>JAHWFO010047778.1:418804-446564 GCA_023313115.1 Rhysida immarginata | reverse complement strand
ATTTGCGGAAAATAAAAGGTTTAGCCCATAAAAAAATTTCATTAAGGGCCAAGAAAACTTATCTGAACCAACGTGGGAACGGATTCTTGCTACCTCTTTTGTTAGGAAGCGTAGCTGCACCTATTTTGAATAAATTAATTAGTTAAGAACATGCAAAAGTACGTTTTACTACCGGCTCACGAATATCAAAGGTTCCTTCACGCTACGAACCAGAGTGTCCCTGTGTCATCGCGCCCCGTTGAACATGGTCAAACTAAGGTTGAACCTAGTGTGGTTAATGATGTTGAAAAAAAACGTAATAAACAGTTGGATTCTCAAATCAATGAGATTTTAAAAGCATCAAATTTGAATGTCCATCAGAAAATGGATCTTTATTTAAATACACTTCAAAAATATCTAAGAGCAAGACGTCGTGAAGCACATTCGAAACGAACAAGCCTTTCAACCCAAACCGACCCTCAACCACCTTCAAACCCGTCTTTAATACCACAATCACCGTCACCGCCATCCCTTCAAGAAACACCTACATATCTGTATCCGCAACAACTCGTCTATTCACCCGATTTTCGTACGTCTGCATACTTAAAAGAAAAAACCCTCACCGACCGTGATATTGCCATGGCTAGCGGATTCGAGGAGTCCTACGACGAGGACAGCCGGCCGGGTAACATAGCGAGTTTGTCTGTTGAGCAGCCTTCCCCACGTACACGTATCATAGACACACTACGAAAGAGACCTGATGTTATCACATGGAATAAAAAAGGTACTGTGTCCATCGGAGGTAAATCAATACGAGGATCGAACATTAATAGTTTAATACAAGACGTATTATCACCCATCCCTCACCTGAAGAAACCTCTACCTGGGAGAACCCTGTTTACCGACGTGATACATCATGTAGACATTCCCGAAGAATTAATCGTGAATCCCGTGTACCGCCCGACGCATGCGTCTGACACGCCAAAACTCCCCTGGTTACATTATGATAAATAACAATTTAACGTAAAATATTAGGTTGTATTGCAAATGATAAAATTTTATTTTAACGTCTGTAAAAAAAAAAAAAATTAAAATTGAATAAAAATGTAATTCAATGTATGAAAACCGTTTTATTGTGTAATTTATTTATTTATTTATTTATTAAAAGTAACCACAAACAAACACAAATTCAAGCTGAATACAAAAAAAAAAGTTTATTTGAACAAAAATGAATATACAGAAATTGAATAAAACAGATAATAATAATTAGAATAATTAAACAGAGTCATTTAAAGGCTTGCAACATTGGTTCCATTTGGCCTTTTGGCAGATATTAAATTCAGAGTTGCTAGTATATTCGTCTTGAATGATTTCGCATTTCACGAGTAAGTCGTTCAAAAGCAGTTCGTTTGTATAAGTGTTGTTCAAGATGTCTGCCGTAGAATAACCTCTGGCTGCTAATTTCAGGTAATGTAGACAGTGATGACCGCATGTGTCAGACGTCTGATGTTGCACTATTCTCGTGTTGTAGATCCATTTTTCCGAGTGCATAAGCATGAACTGGTGGAATTGCGGTTGAGGAAACATTCCGAAAGAATCAAAGATGTATGCTTGTTTGCAGGACGGTATAAAAAAAGCCACCCAGTGCGAGCCTGGCTTGCTGGAATCATCCGTATTAGCAATGAGTAAAGCAGGGTGCAGAGGTTTGAGTTGAAGCATCAAGTCCGCCGGGAAAACACCTCTTGCCATAGTACATGTGAATGGATCTCTCTCGAGAGCCCTCCATAGCTCTTGCGTATCCATCCATCGATCTTAATTTGTGAAATCGAAGCTCACGGTTCTGTCTTTATTGATTTCCAAGAGATTCTGATATTGACAATAAGCAATCAGATTCACCGAATTTGCTAAAGGTTCGGAAAACTGAACTTCAACACTTAACGTACCGTTACGTATAAGGTTATATCTATCTGTATAATAATTCCTATCCCCCGAAAGATCAAAGGCCAGAAATGTGTAACCAGAACCGTAATCGAACTGACTGATGTCAACATCTCTGTCTTCTTTCCAAATCCCCAGTGCTTTCATGGAATGAACAAACTCTCTCAAGTATGACCCAGAGGAAAAATTCGGCGTCAGAGGGTTTAGAGGTATTGCATGAGTATCCAATGAGAGGGAGAAGAAAGATAGATTGAAATGTTGAAAGTTGAATGGATTCGAAGTAAAAGAACCATTCTGGGCTTCACTCGATGTAAATGCAAAAATCAACCGTGAGGGAATCTGACCCGTAATTAAGTTCTGTATGACGTGATTTCTAGTACCCGTAGCAATACTCACGGACCTCATTTCAACCCGACCGATAGGATAAAACGCGTTAGTGGTTTGCAGAGTCTTTGCATGTGCTAATAACGTGGCTGTGTTAACTTTAACTCTCTCGACATTCAGCGTTGCTTTTCGGATTGTAATCTGATAATTTGGGTTAGCTACGTCAGACATCAGAGCAAAGGAGGGTTTACTTCTGTAAAGCCTCAGACGAAAATCCGTAGAGTTTAGTAACAATCGACCCTGCCGAAAGATGTCTAAATGGAGCGGGCCTTCCATGTAGTAAACGCCGTTTCGTGCGAGTCTTTTACGTAACTTAAACCCATTGTTTGCATCGTCAGCATTGTCCATTTTACCGCTCGTGTCTTTACAATACCCGGCTGTTGTGAGTTGACTTTGTTTAGAAGTCTGTCCATAGTTCAAAAGAGTTTCAAAATAAGCTCTGTACGGATATAAGTTATTACTATGACTAACTAACGTATCACCTAGATAGCAATCGACTTGTGAGAATAGCGAATGTAAGAAAAGGTTCACAGGCCCTGTTTTATCAGCAGCTGGTAACGGCCCGTCCCCTTTGTTGATAACGACTTCTAAGTTTAATGTAGATTGATCGAGATCCGTGTAAAAATCTGCCAAACCAGGTACGTAGAATTCAATAGGCCCGTCTTGGCTGATGATGGCTGTTGGCTGGTACCCCGTGACGTGCCGCTTTTCCTGTTGGCCACTCGTGTGAGGTATAGAAAAAATGTCGAGATCGCTGTTGAGACATTCAGTGCTCAGCTGGTGTATCATTGATGCCATGATTACGTATGTATTAGGCGAAAACCGATGATAAAGGACGTATGTTTAAAATCGGCTTAGAACGTCGTTTTGTCTGTGTTTTTGTCGATTTCTTCTGTTTCTTCCTCTTCTTCTTCTGTTTCTTCTGCCCGTTTTTCAGCTTTTTTGAACGCTGCACTCGACTTCTTTGTCTGTATTCACTCTTTAGAAAGCTCTCCACGCTGTTGCCTCTGGGTCTTTTTACATGTGAATGAGTAGGAAATGCCGAATTTCGTCTTTTAACACGTCCTCTACCTCTCTGAACTCTAGCACCCATTTCCTGCAGGGCATTACCTCCAGCTTCTTTCATACGTGATGACAGCGACTGTTTAAAATTTTGACCATGTATCACATCGTTAAAAACGGAAACACCGCCCTTTAGGGCATGCCGACCGAGAATCTTGCCCACGGATTTGAGTAAAGGTGTTGCCAAACGAAACAGATTTGAAAACACTGAACCAATCCCATTGCCTCTCTGGAAAACCGACCCTCTAAACACAGGTAAGCCATTCCCTCTCTGGTTTAAATAGTAACGCGATATTACTTCCTGGCTCGGCTGATAGGGGATATGCATCTTGAAGTAATCGAGTAGGAGAGAAAAAAGAAATCAACCTCGCACTACAGCTGTTTCTTACGAAAATGTAATTTCACTATGGTTTTACCTGTTAAAAACGCAAGTAAATCACCGTGGTCGGAATGAACCGCGATTTCAATCGCGTCAATGACGTTTTTACTTAAGGGAAAGTAGTCGGGTGAATGAAAAGTCTGATAAATCACTTCTCGTCTGGCATGTGAAACGGGTATGATTCGTAGGAGCGGTGCGAATGTGTTACCCACGACCTGCGGTTGTATGATGTCTGTATACAGATAAAAACCATGTATGCCACGCGTAAGATCTATCGGGATTGAACCCTCGCCGATAACGAGTTCTAGGTCGGCTAGTTCGGCCTGTAAACCCAATGTGTAACATAAACCCTCACTAAAACTGATATAGCGATCTTCTGTGCATTTGAAATGAAAACATTTGTTAGGTGTGAGATTGATTTTGTAAAAAGGCTGTTCTTTCAACGGAATCAACTTAACGAGCGCCTCGACAACATCGTTACGACTATCATAATACCCCTCGGGAATTTTTAAGATGCACCGTTCTGGAGTGTCAGGCGGATCAAAAATAACACAGCTGATAAAACCGTCATCTGTGTCGTTTAAGGGCATAGTAATAGGTGTTTTCAATTTCTTGTTCAGAAACCTAGCCGGTATAAATCCATTGTTGACAGCGGCTGGGAATTCGATGAACTGCGTTGAGGACCCCGTAAACAATACGAGATCATTAACAATCTTTGTCTCGATGCCCGCCTTTCTAAAACTATCTTTTAGAAAATCAATTGCGACTTCCCTATTTTGCAGTTTGGTACTCTTAAATTCAAAAATTTTTTGATAAAGAGGTGCCGACTTGGGATGCCTAAACGTAACAGAAAAATCGGATACCCACTTAAACGGCCCGCTGTAATTCGGAGTTAGAGAGAAACGGTCCTCGTAGAAAATGTTTGGCGAAACATTGAACAACTTACAGAATTCGGGCGTGTTAAAGCGAATCCCGACATTCAGCGGCAAACTCATGATGACATTGAGATCTAAAGAAGGGTTATGGTAAATGAGAGCATCTTTCAAATAGGCTTGTAACACCAATTCAACTTCGATTATGAAAGTCTGGAATGTCGGAGCTCTTACTGGTGAAACAATGCTGAAATCGATTTGTTCATCTATGTGATCAGTCTTGAAACCTATTTCGAAAGTGTTGTTTACAGTCGTAATGTTCTTGAAGAGGGCAGGGAAATGTGTTTCCGATAAACCAACCTCCCATCGTCCTTGGAAACGCAGCGTCCTCGGCAGTCTTGTGATAAAATGAGCTGTTGTATTGGAATGAATTTGATCACCCGTAGGTGTATTTGAGGGTAGCGTAACATAAAAATCCGTGTCTTCATACATGATGGCTGTACTCGGCCCCAACTGCTGTCAATCGCCCCTTGTCAAGCATTTAAAAGATCACTCTCTCGCACCCAGCTGTTCATACTGACTGGGTAACCTTGCCATTTCACAAAAGCTTCGCGAACACCACGCCTCGTACGCCGGCGAATAATCTGTTCAATGTTAAAAACTTCGGGTTTTTTCACCTTTTGTAACTCCTGGTCGTAGAATACGCCTGAGACCTCGCTACCCTCGTAATCTTTAATTTTATACACAACAGGTTTTCTATAAATGATTTTTGAAACCTCAAACACCTCCTCTGTCCAGTTTGGAAGATAACCTTTATCAAATATGTTTTTCACTTTCGAAATACGTACGTGATCACCGACTTGCAACCTCGGCTTTGTTTGTGGTGCTGCTGTATAATAACTCTGTTGTTTCAGCCATAGAGCCGGGGCGTTTCGTTCATTGACATCAGCTGGTGCCATACCCAGGGCTCTGTGATTGCGTTGGTTGTAGCTTAACACGAGATCCGGTAAGACGTCAATGTATCTGTGTTTGTTGGTAAATGTAAAAAACTTAAACATCCTCGTTTTTAACGTACGGTTGAATCGTTCGATCGTAACGGCTTTCAAATCTGATTCTGTGGTGAAGAAATCGATGTCGAGTGCTTTAAAATAATCTTGAACGTGTTTGTTTAAAAACTCCTTCCCTTTATCGCTGTTCACTTTTACAGGAACACTACTGAGTGTGAAAATTTTTTGAAATGCTTTCTGAAGCTCGAGTCCCCTCTTCGTTTTTAGAGGAATGACCCACGCATAGCGCGAGAAAACGTCGATGCAGGTAAGTAGAAATTTATAACCATCGTTCTGTTTTGACAAACTGGTTAGATCAACCAAGTCCACTTGAAATTGTTCAAATGGCGCATATACACGCATTCGATTACGGGGGGTAACGATGACGCACCGGTTTATGCAGCGTATAAGCTCTCACGCCCCTTAACCATTCACCTGTCTCTTTTTCAGAATGATTTGTTTGTTTAGCTAAACCTCTCACGCCACCAAAACCTGCCGCATTAGCGGGGTTAGAAAATGCCTCATCCATGACAAAAATTTAAATTAAGTTATGTAAAGAACACATCTGTATTTATTTATTTATTTATAAACAGGTATATGGTTGTACAGGCCCAACCTTTTAGACAGTATTAGCCCCACCTTAACTGCACACCCATCAATTGAAACAATGTATCCATTAGTTGAAAATTAAAAAACAAAACAACTTGAAACAGTAGTCGTATTATTTAGAAAAATTGTAAAAAGAGCTTGGAAAAATTTGGTTACCCTAGAAACAATAGCGAATTAGTAATTAGGTAATCAAAAATCGAGGGGCGCCAGCATGAAAGCCGCGACCCGAAAAGTATGGTATATAAGGGAATCGACTGGTGTTTACTTGTAAGCCAGAATCACCCAAGTGGCTTTTGCTGAGAGCATTAGGACCCCTCTAACCCCCCACCCTGGTGCTAAGCACCAGCACCAGGGGTATATCAGAGGATGATAAAATTAATTTTATTCCAGGCCCCACCCAAATAAAAGACCAACGCCCAAATTAAAAGGCCAACGCCCAAATTAAAAGAACAACGCCCAAATTAAAAAGCCAACGCCCAAATTAAAAGACCAACGCCCAAATTAAAAGAGGGGAGATGAGGTGGTGGGTCACGTGAGGTGCCTTCTACGCGCGGATTGGTTGAACGTCTGTGACGTCAGGACGGTGTGGGGGGAGGTAGAGGGTCACGTGGGGCGAATACTGCACGCTGATTGGTGGAAATCTAGGCGCATATCATTAAAAATTGACCACGCCCACATTAAATGACCACACCCACATTAAGGGAGGGGAGGACTTTAATTGGAGCAAAAAGGGAGGGGAGGACTTTAATTAGAGCAAATTGGTCACCCCCTCCTCATTAATATGCGCCTATTTGGGGACTCTATCTACTTTGGTCTATTAGCACGTGCACGTGTAAGGATGTATCATGAATGAATATAACGCGTAAATAATGATAGTGGTAATTGGTTAAATAGCACGTGCCCTAATAGTAACGTAAGGTACCATATGGTACTATTGAAACTTTCAATGCTAAGATATGGTATGTAATATATCAAACAACTCGTAACAACGTGTCATGAGTGAATATAACGAGTAAATAATGATAGTTGAAATTGGTTAAGTAGTACGTGCCCTAATGGTACCATATTATACTATATGGTATCGTTAGAATTTCCATTGCTAAGATAGAGGAAATATATCAAACAACTCGTAACGACGTGTCATGAGTGAAAAAAAGTAAATATTGATAGTGGGAAATTGTTAAGTAGCACGTGCCCTAATGGTACCATAGTGAAACCATATGGTACCATTGGAACTTTCAATGCTAAGATATGGCTTGTAGTATATCAACAACTTGTCATGAGTGAATATAACGCTTAAATAATGATAGTGGAAATTGCTTTAGTAGCACGTGGCCTAATGGTACCAATTGGTACTATATGGTAACGCTGGAATTTTCAATGCTAAGATATGGCAGGTAATATATTAAACAACACGTAACTATGTGTCATGAGTGAATATAACGAGTAATTAATGGTAGTCGGAATTGTTTAGTAGTACACGTTTTAATGGTGCTATATGTTACCTTTGGCTTAATGGTATATAAAACTAAATGCTGTGAGATATAATGCTAAATGGTAGTAGTTAATCGCTTGATTCAATAGTAGATGATCACGTAGAAACATTTTAGTAATTGAATATGTAAAGATGATAGATGCTTCAGCAATTAAGGCTCACTTCGTTTAACATTATGTGGGAATGTCTTACAAATTATAGAACTTTTATTTGTTCAAATATATAAAGAATAACTTCTTTCTCCATTTATCCCTTTAGTTCTTCAAGTTTATTCGTTTAAATTCTTTCTATACATTTGTTTACTTAAATAGTAATTTACAATTTAGTTTTCATGTTTATATATTTTCTCTAAAGTGTTTTAAAATGTTGGTTAATTCTATATATCAATGCATGATGCTATATTACGAAAATGTGCTCCCTTTATCCGCTTTGGCGGTAAATCATTCTGGTTAATTTATTTCGTTAGTGATTTCATTGCTTTATTTATATCATTATCTTTTCCTCTTTTTTTTTTTTTAGTTTTGTATTTATGATTATATTTAATATTTCTTTTGTAAATGGGTATTCCCGTCAATAAATAAATAAATAAGTAAATAAATAAAATATTTGGACTCTTCGAGCATTGTTAACGCTAGCTTGGAACATTCGCCCGTTAGGAAGGCATTGTTGTAGCACGCGCACACTTCGTTAGCTTGCGCGCGTTCGTTAGCTCGCGTCTGCTTCATTAGCGTGCGGTCGTTCGATTTCAAACAATGAAAAAGGATGTAGGAATACTTTCGAAAGTTATAATAAGAAATTTAGTCATAATTAATAGTTGGTTGAAATTTATTCACAATTTATTCACAATTACAAGGAAAAAAAGTGCTGAACAGAATGCATATAAACGCATATAAATCTATTTGCAAACAATAGAAGCGAGTTGTGCGTTTTATCGACGAATTCATAATGTGTGAAAGGAATGAACGGATAGGAAAAGGAAAGGATAGGTAATTTGCATATCTATCAATTCATAATGACGAGTCACGAACGAATATAACTTAATTTTTCATTTAATATTTCACTCATTGTAACGACGTATCACATGAACTTCTATTATAACACTCTAATTAAATGGCAATAATTTCAAGTTATTTTTAATTATAAGTTTTCAATAGAAATTAATCTTAATTTAATTAATAGTTAATTATTCATGGAATTTTGTTAACGTATTAATTGTGTATTTAACAATGTTAAAAGTTACAGACGATCGCTACTTGAAGCGATCATTGTTGTTCGGCAATTTTGTCGTTTGGCTGCGTTGGGTTGTTGGCGAGTTAGTTGCCTAGCAACGGACAGTTGTTGTTAGTTTTTTATGCCATCATGTCGTGGTAGCGATCGTCTGCTAAAGGTCAGCTCTTTATTTTACGTTTGCACTTTGTTAACAGCAATATCCATTCTATATCTGTTAATAAAGAAGACTCAGTTTTAATTTTAAATGCACTGGATAATTTATTTCCATTTCACTTGGCCATCGTGGAGGTTTTGCATGGAAACCGCCACTTATTTCGAGATATAAACTGGTCCTTTAGATTCCGGTATATACTTGGTCCTTTGTGAACATTTCAAGGGATTACCCCGACTTAAATTTATCTTTGGAGCCGGATCGTCCCTACACTCATTGTTGGCGCTAATTTGATGCACGGGGGTGGGGTATTGTAAATCGTATTTCTACCAATATTAAGCCCGAAATTGTCCTTACCGTAGGTGATGTAAAAATGTATGATTTTTCCCTGCGCATGCTTTCTCTCTAGGCGGTATTGACTGCACACGCCTCCGTTACGACCAGTTCCTTCATTTCAAATATACACAAATCTCAAATTAGTAGTTTTACAGGTGGAATATATAAACAACGCAGTTCTTCAATGGTTTATGTAGCAGTATTCTTGTAGCCTTTCGGTACTTGATTATATCAGTCATTAATGGTTTATTAAGGTTCTTTATGCTTTGGTCCGTCCGCCCGTAATTCGATTTTCTCGGAAAGTATGAAAGATTTTAAAAGTGTTCACCAATCGATAGATATGGGAAAGGACGCGGACAAGTTCGAAGATAGCCGAAATCGGTACAATGGCACGGTCTCTAATGGTATTATCATTGCCTAATAATGAGAAGTCTGTCCACTCTCGTTTTCAAACGTTGTGCAAGTTCCCTAGCGGCAGATAAACTCTACTGCAAAATCCATTGTTGACTACTGCAATCATAACGGAGACAAAATGTCGTTTATTAAATTGGAGGAATTTTAATGAAGAAATTTAATTTCCAAGTCCTTTACACTAAACGTTTTCCTATTTTTTTCTTTTCGAAAAGAAAAAAAAAAGAAAAAAAAACCCAAGAAAATAAAAAAACCCAAGAAAATAAAACAATCTTGAGCTATATGAATTGACGTTGTTATAATGCAACTCTTATTCAAAGTAGTTTGAAATAAAAAGGATTTTGCCATATTAGAAAATTTGATGAATGGTTTTCATTGGATTCCCTAAATTAGATGAAATAAAATCTTTTTTAAAAAATTATAGGACCTCTAAAGTTTTTTTTTTATTCTTGCTGTTATTAATAGAAAATTGCAGACATGCCATTTTTTGCAGTCAGATAAAATGCGATGAAGAAAATCGTAAAAAGCTTTTGATAACGAACTGTCATTAACAAAAATTAGTAGCAAAACATTACCTAAATAGATACAGAAAAGAGAAAGAGTTTACTGAACGTTTGGCGCACTGCTGTCACTAAAATTGTTTTATGACGTCGATCTAGCAACAGCTACAACAATGTAACCGATCCGGAGTGAACAGACTTCTTATTATTAGGCTATGGTATTATTATGATACCCCCTATAAATTTTCAATGTTAAGATATAGTATGTAACATATCACACCACTTGCATTGACGAGCCATTAACGAATATAACGTTATTAAGTATTGTTTACCCAACTGATATATTTAGTTGAAACGAAATGATTCACTGGCACGTGTTCTTACGTAGCCATTATCTTTTAGAAATTTTCAAAAGCTAAGGTATGGCATCAAAAAACTTGTAACGACGAGTCATGAATAAATATAACGAACTAGCTGATCTATCCGGCGTTGCCCGGGATAATTACAATTATAGGGCAGCAGAACAACCTCAAGAAGGATGTTGATTTGCTTCAGTTAAACACCTGCAATTGACCTTTATCATAAACTCTCGTTCTCACACACTTTCTTAGCATTCGTACCCTTGACTATCCATGTGACCACATAAAAAATGGCGTCCCTTGGTCGTGTTGTAAGCATTTGTGATTTGAGTAAAATTCACTTTTTTTACATTTTTCATAGGTTTTTACTACTTTAAAGATTTTTATTATTATCTTTATTAATTTAACATACATTATTAACCTGAAATTTGCAAAATATAATTATTTAAATGTTTACTGATAACCTTTCATAATTTTAATTTCATAGTCATTTCCAAAATACCTATAAAATTATTTTCTAATGATGTTAATTTTTTTCTCCTCACTCTGACAATTGGGAATACAACATTATTTAACCATATCAATAAAAATTTTGAACAACAACAATTAAAACTTTCACTTAAGATACAGTTAACACGTCCAGTATCCGCCATTTGCATTTTGTAAAAAAATCAGTGACGTTTAGTGGCAACCAATCACAATACAGGGGATAAAGGTCAATTGTTTCGTGTATATAAAAAAGACTGTTATGGTTTCTGGTGCCTGGATTCGCCAGCCGAGGTTAGAATGCACTCTCCTGAAAATTTTATTTATATCCCAGCTTTTACTCCAAAGCTGAACGGTACACTATGTTTTTCGTTTGTCCGTCCGGGGCGTAAACAAACAAATTATCTGGGGTGCCGACTCTTGAGCAAGCAACATACAATTGCCCGTGTGAAAAACATGGCGTTTCCAAGTTAATGCCTGCCACACCAAGCGATTGCCCCTGGGCCTTGTTGATATTCATTGCGAATGAAAGCCGTATGGGAAACTGCAATCGCTTGTAATGGTAGGGCATATTTGTATCACTGGTTATTAATGGAATGCGAGGAATGAATACGTCTTTACCTGCGGCATTCCCCGTGATGATCGTGGCCTCTATTACATTCGGCAATAGATTCTTCACCGTTAAGCGTGGTTCCCACTGGCAGAAAACAAGAGAGCAGAAACTAGGGCGTATTTTTTTCTGCCTTTTTACTTTCTGCTCCTGCAGGTGTCCCACATGGCAGAAACTCAAACGGATAAGATAGCAGAATTTTGGCCCAACACAAATGCACTGCACCGAAGCCGTCGATCGATCTAAACGGTCGGCTTCGACTACACACTGTACGTACACAGTTCGTTCAATCCTCATCAATCATCACATCGAATTTTTGCATTCAAATGTTGTTTATTCAATTTAATTTGATTAATTAATTAATAGATATATATTTCGCACCTCTTCTATTAGCGCTTCTACATCAATTTTCTTTCTCGGCCTCTTCACCTTTGTGAGCTGAGTGTCCGACATTTTTATTTTGTGTGTGAGAGAGAGGACGTCACTGTGACGTCACTGCAGAGATCGTTTTCTATTGGCTGAGCAATCGTTTCTGCCCTGCTTGTACCACAAAAGTTGAACTCAACCCAACTCTAAAAAGCAGAAATTTTCAGTCGGGCAGAAGAGACGAAAACGGGAAGTGACATCATAAAATTTTCCTGCTTTGTGGTTTCTGTCGTTGTTTTTACGCATGTGGGAACCATGCTTTAGTCTTGTTCCATTGCACAGCCTTGGTGGGTCGAGGTTACGTAATAGCATTGAAGGAAGACACGTGTATCTCCTTTGCCTCATCGAGAGAGACTGCCCTATCTATATCGTCTATTATATCCATTTCCTGTTCATTGTTAATAATTCTTGGAAACGAATGTTCTGTCATTGCATCATCATTTTATGTTCATTGTTATAATTCTTTGAAATAAACTTTCTATCATTGCATCATTTTGTACTCACTGTTATTAGTGAATTGCGCATTGATACCATTGTTGATGCGAACACGACGGGCCTATTGTTGCACAAACTTTGACTTGCATTGTTAGTCATGAGATATTTCTAATTAATATGCCCTGCCATAACCATGAATATCGATTTTTTATCGATAATTATTATTTTTCTGAAATCTGAGGTAGACAGTGACCTTCCTCATAGTTTGAAGGTAAGTATGTAAAATTTTATCAAGATCGGAATAAAACTGTAGATTTGTATTCAATACACACAAACAATATCCTTCTTTATATACGAGATATTAATATATAGATATTAATTAGTTCGAGATGGTCGAAACTGGTTAGTTGTACAAGATCTAATGATACCATGAAGGTATCATTAGAAATTTCAATGCCAAAATATGACATGTAATAAATCAATCATTTCCTAGCAACTAGTCAAGAATAAATATCATATATATATAAGTACGCAGTGATGCAAAATTGGTTCTCTTCATCCGTTAAAATGTAGTGTCGCCATTGTTATCGCTCATTGCTCTTAGGCCTATTGATAATAATAATTATTCTCGGTATCTAATTGCTGTTAAGGCCTGTGTTAATAACCGCTAATTGTTGGCAGGCCTATTAGTTAATTGCTGCTTGGTTAGGATTACCAGGCGTCCGTATTTAGTACGGACAGTTTGTATTTTTGACCCATTGTCCGTACTAATTTTTGTGTCCGTATTTGTCCGTACTTTACCTGATTGTCCGTATTTTTGCATTTCAATTACTATTATTAATTTTTATTATATATAATTTTCAAAGGTCAGCGCGATTGCAGCAATAAATAATAATTTTTGTGGTTTTAATCGCGGTGAAATTATTTACAAATGGTGAATCATATAAAAATCGATTGAATCAATGGAAAGAATGAAGTAAGCCTATCTGCTGTCATAATGTTCGTGCACGAGTACATATAACGAGTAAATTTTTTAAAATACGAGTAAAAATACTGTTTTAAACGTAACAAACGATATGCAAATTACACTAATAACACAATATAACATGCTCATCACTTATAAATAGTGAAACAATAAAATATACGACAGAAACTTAACACGAAACGTGAAATTCCCATTTGCAGTCAGCAAAAAAACGCTACGAAGTTGGTCGAAATCGACAGCAGCGCTGTTATTTCGCACATCCGCCGCTCGCCTGATTTTTAGCATTGCTTAATTCGAGAGTAATCACACTTATTATTCTATTCGCTATGCCGGCACTAATGCACCTGTTGAGCGCGCTTTCTCACAGATAAACAATATTTGGACACCTGAGAAATCGCAGCTGAAAATAACCACTCCGAGAGATATTTTGATTGTTAAGTGTAACATTGACCTAACATGTTCTCAATTTTATGATATGCTTCTTGAGAATGAAAAGCTGTTAAAAGCAATCCACGGATGTGCAAATATTCACAATAGTAGCATATGGTATGTGACATTTCGAGAAGAATATTCAAGGGAATGGGGATTTATCAAGAAAGGTAGATACGATGAAGAGATCGAATGCAAAGTGTGCTAATTTTTCTCAATTTTAGTTTATTTAATCATTTTTAGGGTTCCGTACGTCCGAATGAAAAACGGAACCCTTATAGGATCACTCGGTGTCTGTCTGTCCCGATGTCACAGCCAATTTACTCCGAAACAACTAGATCGAATAAGTTGAAATTTAGTACACATATGTATTTCTGTGACCCAAACACGGATGTGTAACGTAAATGAATGAATTTTGAATATGGGGGTCATTTTTGGGGGTCAAATTAGAAAATTAAAAACAAAAGTTTTGCAAACTGTATCGTGTGATATATCAAATGAAAGGGCTTGTTGTGGGGGTCTCAAATATATTTTTTTATAATTTTAAAATAAATAGTTTTAAAGTTATTTAAGAAAAAAAAAATGAAAATTGACCATTCCCCCCCCCCCTTATCTCCGAAACTACTGAGCCTAAAATTTCGAAAAAAATAAAGAAAATAGTTCTTTGCTTATAGATTACAGGAAAACCTATAAGAAGTCTATGGTCTTAAAATAACATGGTAAATCTCTCAATATTGTGCTATCGATCAGTATCTTCAGCTATTCCTGAAACTGAAACTGTTTTGTTCAAAATAAAAATTAGAAATTAAAAAATATAAATATAATGAACGTAAATACATTAGAAATAAAAGACAAATATAAAATAAATGAGTTGTTTTTCAGTAGTCATCTTATATATAAAATGCTAACTTCTCCTGCTCCATGCCCGTGTCCATCGTGCCGAGCAATCCAACCTTTATTGTTTCCAACAAACGAAAAAACATTGATTGCTAAATTCCGAGAAAATACTGATGTTAGCATTTTATAGTTTTTTTTACTCGCAGCCAACGTTAGCTAGCTTTTTTAATATATCTACTAGAAGAGGTACCCGGCGTTGCCCGGGATAATTACACGTGTAGGTAAACAGAACAATCTCAAAAAAATTAAATTATAACTCCCAATTGGTTAAATAATAACTCAATCAATACAACACAGAGCAAAGGGACTATATATTCTATGAAAAATACAAAAAAACAGGAATTCTAGGTGATATAGCGGGACCAGATAATTTAGACTCAAATTTTTTTGCTCTTGACGTAGAAGCTCTTGCTCTATTCGAAACTCTCTTTGCTCAGATGTTTCAAATGCCCGTATAGCTTTTTCTGTTTTAGTTGTTTCTCTGAACAATACTCGTTCTTTCTCTTTCCTTTCCAGGCACATAAATTTTTGCCAGTCGTCTGGACGTTTGATAGTGATCTCAAGGAGACACGCGTGACTCCTTTGCCTCATCAATAGATGCTGCCTTATTGATGTTCTGTCACTGCATCATCATTTTATGCTCATTATTAATGACTCTTGGAAACGAATGTTCAATCATCGCATTATCAACATCTTAGTTTCCAAAATATATACATTCCCACAGAATATAGTCAAATTGTATTTTTATGAAATGTTTGGATCTGATGTGCTACAAAATAAGCTAGGTGATAACCCCGGGCGTGGCTCGGATTGTTTTTATGATTAAATTTTGCAATATCTTAAAAATAAACACATGAAAACGCTTAGAATTAAGACAGTAAAAATTCATAATGAAAACTCGGAAAAAATTTTTAAATGCTCACAACGGATGGACCTCTCCATGTATGTCGCTGCTAGCCTAAATAATTTCTTAGTCACGTAATCTTACTTTAGATGTTCCCCTTGATGTTTTTGCAATTCCCACTGTCGATGTCAAGTATGCAAAATTTCATCAAGATCGGAATAAAACTGTAGATTTGCATAGACACAAACAAACAAACAAACAAACCCACAAACAAACAAACCCACAAACACACATCCTTCTTTATATATATACACTAGCAGAGGACCCGGCGTTGCCCGGGATAATTACGCTTGTAGGTAAACAGAACAAACTCAAAAAGCTAAATTAAACGTCCAAATTGGTTAAATAATAACTCAATCACTACAATATAGAGCGAAGGGACTATCCATTCTAAGAAAAATCCGAAAGACAGGAATTTACCTCTTCACTGAAGAAATCCATTCTACGTGATATACCGGGACTTGATTTACCGAAAATAAATTTTTTAAAGGCTCACAATGGATGGACCTCTCCAAGGATGCCTTCTTGTCTAAATAATTTTTTACTCACGTAATCTTACTTTAGATGTACCCTTGATGTTGTTGCAATTTCCTTTCTTCTTTCGATGTCTTAAAGCAAAAATTGGCCATTCATCACTTTGTGTAGTCTAGCGATCGCCGATTCTTCTATTTACTTGCTTACCATTTGCTCAATACAGCACGGAGCTAAAGGAATGCTTCCTTTATCGTCTTTCACTCTTTCTCAATAGTCTGCTAACTCATTATCTCCAGTTGCTGATCATTTTTAAAGATTTTCAAGAAATTGTTAAGTACTAAGAATTCTCTTTTCTAAGAAAAGCCTTAATAACAAGAATTCTATGCATTGAATTCTATATTGCACACACTTTGCCTTTCATTGTTGGTGATGAAACATATATTGTTGATCCTTGCATAGTGTTGGTGCATTGCGTGTTGACACCATTGTTAATACCTATTGTTGCACAAATTTTATTTGCATTGTTGGTCATGAGATATATATTGTTGGTCCGTGTGAATTGCGTGTTGATCCCATTGTTGATACTTATTGTTGCAAAAACTTTGTCTTGCACTGTTGGTCAGGAGATATTTCTCATTAATATGCCATGCCATAACCATGAATATCTATTTTTTATCGATAATTATTATTTTTCCGAAATCTGAGGTAGACAGTGACCTTCCTCATGGTTTGAAGGTCAAGTATCAAAATTTCATCAAGATCGGAATAAAACTGTAGATTTGCATAAGAAACAAACAAACAAACCCACAAACAAACATCCTTCTTCCTTCTATATATGAATTCACACTAAGCTGGACCAGCAACAGATATCTCATGACCAACAAGTCAAGGCAAAGTTTGTGCAACAATAGGCCCGTCGTGTTCGCATCAACAATGGTCTCAATGCGCAATTCACCAATAACAATGAGCACAAAATTATTCAAAGAATTATAACAATGAACATAAAATGATGATGCAATGACAGAACATTCGTTTCCAAGAATTATTAACAATGAACAGGAAATGGATATAATATACGATATAGATAGGGCAGTCTCTGTCGATGAGGCAAAGGAGGTAATTATCCTTCCTTCAGCTCCCTAACAAGCGTAATTATCCCGGGCAACGCCGGGTCCTCTGCTGGTTATATATATAGAAAGAAGATTATCATTAAAAAGAATTCGCGCTAGACTAAATACGGTAGGAAAATCAAATTAAAATCTTAGCTATTTTAAATTTTTAAATTAAATTTAATTTTTATTTAAATTTTAATAAAAACAGTTGCGAATGTGTGGTACTGCATTGCCAGAACGATGTTAATTAATTAAAAATTCGTTACTCTATTCGCAAAGTCGGTCGGTCGGTCAATTCTTCAGGTTTTATTTGTAGATAGTCCAGGGGGTGGGCATTGTGAATGCCTCCAATTCAAAGCATTTTGTGTTCAATTCTTAACCGTATATAAATCACCAAAATGCCTTCCGAAAATTGCTGTTGAATGCATTAAGAATGCTATCGGTGTACACGAAAAGATTATTATAGTAGGAGGCTTCAATATAAATTTTAAGGACAAATCAAAAAATGAAATATCAGAATACCTTCTGTCACTTGGTCTTACTCCACATATTCAAGAATATACGACAAGACAGAATTCAGCAATAGGCAATATATTCAGCAATTTCCCTCTAAAATCCAGTGCCATACATAATTTTTTTACAAATTTGGGTCAGATTTAAAAAAAAACATGGTAGATAACATATTCACCGTACGGAACCCTCTCCACGCGAGTTCGACTCGCACTTGTCCATTTTTTTGTAAAATTTTTGCTCTGTTAGACTATGTGAAATTTCTGACTTTAACTAAATAAATAGAATTTCTAACTCTTGAGTTATTATTTATTTGAATTCATTAATTAATTGAAGAAAAAAAATAAGTACATATATTAACGACAAATTCAACAACTTCCGGTCACTTCACACAAACTTCCGGTCACATGCCGCAAACTTTCGGTCACGTGACAGACTTCCGGCCACATGCCGCAAACTTCCGGTCACCTCTTCTCCATATGTCCGTACTAAAGTTAACAATAGGTGATTGTTATTAGGCCTACCATTATCAACATCTAATTGCTACAAATAGCAAGTATGTGTTAGGCCTAATGTTATCAAGAGGTAATTTCTATCATTAGCATATTCCTGTTAGGCCTAATGTATTAACAGTTAATGTTAGGCCAATTTGTTGTCAATAATAAGTGCTTGCTAGGCCTAAATAATATTATCAAGAACTAATTGTTGTTAGGCCTAATAAATTAACATCTAATTGTTGTCAATAGCAATTAATTAGGCCTAACATCTAATTATAATTACATCTAATGTATTAATAGCTAATAGTTGTCAATAGCAACTAATTGTTAGGCCTAACTAATGTTATCAACAGCTAATTGCTGTTAGGCCTACACTTATCAAGAGATAATGAATCTATGAGGTTGTTGTTCTCTGTACTGTACTTATAAACGAAATAAATAGAGGCCTTACAGCAGGGCTGCCGTTTTGTGGGAAATTTCCCGATTAGCGGGATATTTAACTTTTTGCGGGATGCCTTGCGGGAAAGAGCGAAATGTGGGAAATGGTGGGAAATTGTAAAATCCCCCAAATTTTTGTAAAGAAAAAATATAATAAGTGTAGAATATAAAAATATTCAAGTACTTTTAATTTTTTTCAATGAGAAATTTCTTTTCCGTCAGTCAAGAAAAGCCTTTTGGAGGAGAGGAGTATGATAGAGATGTTTTGTAGTTGAAAAACATAGATGTGTAGTGTGAGAAAAAGCCTTTCAATATTTTCTTTAAATGGCTTTAATCGATATCTAATATCGATGTTATCGATATCCGTGCACAGATATTTTGATATCGATGTTTATGATGGTGGCGGGAAATAGCGGGAAATCGGGACGCCTACTTGCGGGGAAAATCAACATCTCCTGGTGGCCTACCAACATTTATATCGAAATTATCCGACTAGTGTCGGCTTTAATCCCGCCTTCTTCAGAGTACAAGGGAAAGGGTGGCTAGCAGCTTTTACATAGCGACATGGTGAACGAGTCAAAATAACTAATACAGTGAGTGTAAACATATGGTATAGAGGCCAACTGAATCTGATTGGTTGAACATGAATAGAAAACAGTGGATGGGTCATGCTAGGGGTGAGGGGTGAGGGGCGAGGGGTCATTACATTTCAAACGGGTGACATAAACAGAGTGATTTAAATAAACAAATAAATAAATAAAAAATAAAATAAAAAGCTAATTGCCATCAAAAGCAAATTGTTTGTAGGCCTAATGTTGTCGAAAGGTAATTTCTACCCAATGATGTCAACAACAATAAAGACTGGGTCAGGCCATCAGTGAGCGCGTTAACGCAGGCACATGTCTAAATAACTGCCTGGAAAATAATTGCTGCAAAAATTAGTGGTTATAATATGAAACAATATTTCTAATCAATTTTTTACAAAATATTTGTAATTACAAATCTGAAATTGCATTTAATTTGTTAATATGATGTATTTTAAATTTTAATATGCAAAAATTCCAAAATTATTAAAAAAATTATATTTCGACTCTTCGAGCATTGTTAACGCTAGCTTAGAACATTCGTCCGTTACAAAGGCATAGTTGTCAGCTTGCGCGCGTTCGTCAGCTGGCGTCCACATCATTAGCGTGCGGTCGTTCTATTTCAAACAAAGAAAAATGATATAGGAATACTTCAGAAAATTATAAAAACACTGTCCACTCTCTCCTAGTCACATTTGCAGGGATGGGCTACATCTGTCACACAAGGGTTTGGATCTGGTTTCACACAGCATACTTAGATATTGTCAGCCTCTCGCCACACTCAACCTTATCTCCAACACTACACAATTCACTGACAATCATGCACCACACAACATCTCCGACAACACCCCTACACCATCTGATTCACCAGTACATATCTCAACAACTTCATCTTCAGTCCTTCCACCCCTTCAGCAAACACATACATTTACTCCCACCATCCACACATTAACTTCCAATGACACAACCCAATCCACCATTCACGATGTCCCTTCTTCCCCAACACTCTCCCCCATTAACCAAATTCTCACACCTACACCTTCACAGAACACTACACAAATGCTAGACACGCTTTCACGCCCACTTTCCACCTCGGACACTTCCGCCAGACCACACACATAAACACAGGCAGCTCCACAAAACTACGATCAACACAAAACAGATGACTAACAGCCAACCACCCTCCTACTTTTTTTCAGCTCCGAAAGCTTTGCGACAAATTCTGTACCTACCATGCTCACAAAATCACCTTTTCCCATTACTTCACCCTCGGCATAATCCCCAAAGGTTTGGTCTCTGCCCTCAGCATCCAATTAGGTCCCTTACACTCTGCCACTCTCCAGGGTTTTTGTGTCTCGTCCTTTTCTCTTATAAATATCCGTTCAAAATTATAAAAAGAAATTTATTCATAATTATAAGTTGGTTTAGAGTACCAATCACACTTTTGCCTTTTTCTTAAAATAGATTTTTTTACTTTTTACTGCACTTTATAAGGTGAAAGTGTGTTCTTTAAAATTTTTATTTTATATATTTTATTTTATTCTTTTTAGTCTTTATTAAAAAAAAATAAGTTTTTATATGATAACTACAAAACCAAAAAAACTTTGGAAAGCGTTTGCTGGCTAATCATAAACAATGCTCTCCACAGTAAACAGCTTTGCGAGCATTATGATCAAATTAACAACAATTACAAAAGACAATTAACAACGATAACACTAAACAACAATACAGGCAGTTCTTACGTCATGATTGCACTGTATACATGTTAAACTTAAATATTAAATAAGTTGTGAATAAATGAAAGACTAGTGAAACTAATGATTGAAACAAGCATTGTCATCGATTAGACGCCGTTGGGGAAAGTTGCAGAGCTTAGGTAGTCAGGAAGTGGGCAAAATATTGATTACAAAATTTGCGCAATAACACACAAGTGAAGTTCAATAAAAGTGCGTAATAATAATTCCAGTAAAAGAGTTAGGAAGTTGAAGTTGAAGAAGGGCTGTCGTACATTAAAATACTGGGTGATCCAAAAGCGTGTTACCTTTTTATTATGAAACTAATAATTGTTTTGCCGTGACGAATTCTTTAGCAAAACAATTTTTTGCAATGCCTCGTGATTCTTATGAAAGCATTGAATTGCTGGAAAGCAAAAGATGACAATGTCGTTAACAATGTAAAAAAATGTAACACACTTTTGGATCACCCGGTACACACGTGACATTGAAAATGCAACAGTATGAACGCGTGCATAGAAAATGATAAAAATCAGTAAATACGAGGGGAGTTCAATAACTAATGCAATACATTTTTTTTCTCGGCCAATTTTGGTTGAAAAACTGGACATTTCTTTGTGGAACATTTTCAAACATTTCCGCTTCGTCTCGTAAAGTTTCATTGATGTCCGATATGTGACAGCGCTATAGTGAGCTGTTAAAGTGGCGTCTACAATGGAGGTGCGTTCCAAACAACGTTCAGTGATTGAGTTTCTTTTGGCGGAAAACCAGGGCATATCAAATATTCATAGGCGCTTGCAGAATGTCTACGGTGATCTGGCAGTGGACAAAAGCACGGTGAGTTGTTGAGCAAAGCGTGTGTCATCATCGCCGCAAGGACAAGCAAAACTGTCTGATCTCCCGCGAGCTCTGACTCCTGCAATGTCGGAACATACGAACACTCTCATTCGAGCAGATTGATGGATTTTCATCTGTTTCGCCCAATGAAGAACGCAATCCGTGGGACGCACTAAGCGGTTGATGAAGCAGTTATTGATGCAGCACAACGTTGGCTCCGACATCAACCAGTGGAATGGTACAGTGCAAGTGTACAGGCCCTCACTTCAAGGTGGCGTAAAGCCGTAGCATTGAATGGAGATTACGTTGAAAAATAGTGTTGTGTAGCTAAAAGATTGGAGAATAACATGGTGTATTTGAATGCTGAATAAAACAATCCCCTTCTTCAGAAAAAAATGTGTTGCATTACTTATTGAACTCCCCTCGTAGAAAGAGACAGCAATGAACAATAAGTGATGTTTATTACAATATGATACACCTATACACTGAGCGACAACAGCGTGTGATCAGTAGGTTTGTAGGACCACTGTGGGCGGCGATACAGGCAGCGATACGTCTAGGTACAGAGTCAATGTGCGTGCGGATTGTTTCCTGAGGGATGGATGTCCATTCCCTATCAACCATTTGCCAAAGTTCATCTTCGGAACGTGCCGATGGCAGCGCATGCAAGTGACGTCCATTCACGTCCCAGACGTGTTCGATTGGTGTAAGATCAGGCATGTTGGCTGATGCGGGCTGTGCGGTCGAGTGTTATCTTGCTGGTAAATGGCATTGGGCACTCGCTGTAGGAAGGGTAGTGTCACCGAACGTAGCACCTCATCCACGTGTCGTTGGGACGTCGAGGTGATCTGCTATTCGCTACTTTCAGTGAATATAGAGGGCGCTGTTTTTTTGTTGTTTTTTTTTAATGGCAGCGAAAGTAGGATCCTTCCATTTTTAAACAAAAAAATAGAAGACTGTTTAGGATAAAAATTCGTTCTAATAACTATTATGAGAGAATGTTATCTGGGATTGGTGTTCTGTGTTATAAAAGCCATGTTTAAACTACAGTCCTCATCAGATAAGTTAAACCTCGACCTTGAAGGTCTAGGATTATTCTTGAAGCTAAAATGGGAGGCAAGAATAATCCTAGACTTTCAAGGTCGAGGTTTAACTTATCTGATGAGGACTATACTGCGATTCCCACTTAGCTCAGTTCAATTTATGCCACAAGGGCGGCGTCAATTAACCTGAAAGTAGCAATTGCAGAAGATTGCGCCTCAAACCATGATGTAGCGTTGTCGCGCGGTGAGCCGTTTCACAGTTGCCGCCGGATTGGACTTGTCATCACGTTTGCGCCAAACTCTTACACGGCGACTGTCATTGCTGAAACAGAAGCGTTACTCTGAGAACACCACCCTGCCCCATTCCACTGTCCATGTGGCTTTTTCTCGACACCATTGCAAACGAAGAAATGGCCAAGGCGTCTGTGACGTGGGGTCAATGGCAGTATTCTTAATGGACGAAATGATTGCAGGCCGCCGGCGATTAATTGACGAATAATGGTTCTGGACGATATGGGAGCATCTAGGGCAGGGGTCAGCAACTGGCGGACCGCGGTCCAAGTCCGTTTCGCGGAAGGTCAAAAACTGGACTGCCAAAAGAATTTTTGAAAGTTTGTAAAAGCTATAGGAATGACCTTTTGAACTGTTGCTGATTATCACGATGCTATCGAAAATTAAAATAAAAAATTAGTAAGGAATATGAGGGGTTTTTTCTGGACCTCGATATAAATTTTCAAAAATATCTAGACCCCATCTAAAATTTATTTGCCGACTCCTGATCTAGGGTGTCCTGAACATGCTGCAAGAGGTCGACGGAAGTGGCCTGGGGGTTCGCCAAAGCTTGCCGGCGGATGCGTCTGTCCACACGTGCTGACGTCACTGGGTCCGCACCGGAACCTTTCAAAATTGCCACATTCCTTTCTTCTATCCATCTTCGCCACAGCCGATGCACCGTGGACGCGTGTAGGTTGCAGTCTGCTGCGATTCGACGAAAGAACCAACCTGCCTTTCTGAGTCCGATCACCATACCTTTTGTGAAATCGTTTGTCTGCTGGAACCAACGATATGAAATGAGTAGATCGCTTATGTGGCCGTCATCTTTGGGGCAATTTGAAGGCGGCGAAAAGTGGAACTAATCTATATTGTTAGTGTAGGCGCCATTACTGTGGTTGGCAGAACAAAATCGCCAGCCAAAGCGCCATTACTTTGTCGCCAGTTGAGAAAGCGCCCCCCCCCCCCCCACCACCCCCAACATCGTGCTTGTAGTCTGAAATTTCTTAAGCGACCTCTCCCAAATTTAGATACTTTTTAATAAATGCGGTATATAATTTCATAAATACCTCTAAACAGTCATTCTGGTATCACTGAAACGACGGTAACATGGTTGAATATCGACATCTTTTATATCAACCAACCACGATATAAAAGATGATCAGGATTTTTACATGAGAAAAACATTCTAAGACGCAGAAAGATAAAAACACACCTGTGAAAGGTCAGTGGTGAACCTCTAATATATCTATTACTACAATTTAAAGCTGGACAAGAAATCGGCATTGAGTTTTACTGTGTTTGTCTACGCAAACTTCAAACGTAAACATACGATGAAGGCCATTTTTTGCCAGCCAAAGCAATGGCCGACAGGCTTTCAAATGGGGACGCGTTGGTGGCGCTGAAAGCAGCTCATGAGCGATCTACTCATTTCATATCGTTGGCTGGAACTGTCTTCGTTGACGAGGTCCTGGCAATCTCTGCAACTAAACGTTTCTCAGCAAGCAGAAAAAAAAATTGGAAGACGATTTCTGTACACGACAGAGTAGCAGAAGCATTGCCAATTATACAAATTCTTTCCCTTATATCGCATTCAAAATGCGCGGGAAAGATGCGCAATTCGCATCATTTACATATCTCTGTGAGCTGGGTCAACCCTGCAATTTGCATATTTCTCTGCCCATTCGTTCATGGTGTTGCATTTTCAATGTCACGTTGTATACGTGGTGAATTTTAAGCAGATCGAAGTTAAAACACTTTCTTCCTGTAGTTGGCGACAGCAGAGACGATCAATTAACGAGACATGGCATTTCATTGTTTTCCCATAGCAAACTTGTTATATTTATTGCGGTGGCGCCGTCTGGAGTTGTCGGATGCAACTCTAGGGACACTTCATGAATGTCGTCACACAAACGAGAATTAAATGACGTCATTCTAAGCAAACGTGACCCCTCTCCCCCAGGGACATTAATATATCGTCTCCCATTCCCCCGCTGTACACATTATTTATTTATATCGGTAAATAAAGTATTTAATTTACTTTTTCATTACATAATTTAAATTTCTAAATCTGATAATTCACACATTGCAGCAGAATGCCATCAGTTTAGGAAAATTTCAATACAAAATTTAACAAGCCTGTTTTAAAACGCAAGTAATTATTTTCTACAAGTGTCAAGAACTTGCCTAAAAAC
The DNA here is from genome assembly GCA_023313115.1 of Rhysida immarginata. NCBI lineage: Eukaryota > Metazoa > Arthropoda > Chilopoda > Scolopendromorpha > Scolopendridae > Rhysida > Rhysida immarginata. The sequence continues at coordinate 420,948 of JAHWFO010047778.1, read as the reverse complement.
GTTTGTGAGAAGATTAAATGAATGAACTGTGAGAATGAATGAAGTATAAATGAAGTTGCAATGCCTCCCGCAGTTGCATTCAGTAAAAATGAAAGTAAAATGCAGAGACAGCCGGAGAAATTCTTTAACGGTCGCTGGTAAAATGAAATATGGTAAAGATCGTCTCTGCTTGCAAGTACTCAAACATGTGACTCAAGGGCCACTTGCAATTGGTTAATAGATCGTCTCTGACCTAATAAGCGCTCAAGATGGATATAAACGAAACTAACTCTCTTTATGACGTCATTGGGTTCTGTTGCCCCCTGGAGTTCTCGGATGCAACACAAATCTGCGCAGAGAGAGATGCGTATAACACAAAAATTGCTCAAATTTCAGGTCTCGTTAATTGATCGTCTCTGGGCGACAGAACAATACCGCCTAGAGAGAAAGCCTGCTCACGGAAAAATCATACATTGTTACATCACCTACGGTAGGGACAATTTCGGGCTTATTATTGGTTGAAATACGATTAACAATACCCTACCGTATGTGACGTAACAGTGTATGACGTTTTCGCGCCCAGGCTTTGAATAGAGCTGGTGTTGAACAGAGACGCTACTCGTCTACTTTGCACTATGACTGTCTTATGCTCTTTGCTCATAACTTCACTTATATTATGAGGTGCTCCCAAATTCTTAAAGGATTTCATGATAAAAGTCTGCTTTAATAGATTCTCCAAAACATAGGTTAGTTTTAGTTTCTGGTTGTTTATAATATTAATGAATTCGAAAGGAGACCAATCAGGGTGCTGAGTCTTCCCGAAACGGCTTGGCGTGATTAAACAGGTTTAGTTAGTGATTTTCTATGCCAAATAATATTATTTCATAACCTATAATTGTATGAGACTCTATGAACCTTGAGGCGTTTATTTAGGAGATGCATCCCTTTGGGGCTACTCGTTCTCTAAGCACGTTTGTGCCTGGGCATCCCGCCTGACATATGATTTATGGGCGCTCTTCTGTAGCCATTCCAACAGCTCCAGTTCCAATGGAGCCTATAATAATGGGAAATATTGGCATAATTTTGTCAGGGGTTATGCCATGGAGTAATAAACCTGGAGCATCAACTCTAACTAATTTAATGCTACAAAAACCGGTACCCAGCGCCAACGAAGCCCTCTGATGTTCGGGACACCAATTACTCTCAGCGGCTGCTAACAAATTTCGTCACAATGACGGTTCATTACTGAATGACGTCAGTAATCTATTCCGGGTCCCCTCCCCCTTCCACTCCCCCCTTTTTTTTTAATAATTTTATTAATTTTAATTATTTTAATATTTTTATTCATTACTCTTACGACTTCTCTTTTGTAATTTGCTAAATATTGAACAAAGTATAAAATTAAAGACTTCAATTAACAAAAATAGCCACAATTTTATTCAATCAATTTATTTTTACAAAAGGTATATTCTACACAACATATTAAACGTATACAAATTTATGCAAACATTACTTAAATTAATTGATATAATTATTTCTATATTTGCGAATAATTAATATTTTTTATAAATAAATAATTACATAAAATAATTTCTACAGAATTATACCTGAAAAAAAAATAATAAATTATACCCGAAAAAATAACTTAAAAATATTTTGAATAATCCAACTTGATAATAATGATTAAATTTTTACAATACATATAAATGCCATGCACGAAAATATTCCAATTGTACCAACAGTGAATATAAAAAAAAGAAAAAAAACAACACCACCATGTTAAAAAAAAACATCGACCATATAATATTAAAAATCATACCAGCTATAGACTTAAGTCTCAATAATAATCAATTTAAATTTAACAACAAAATATATGCATGAACAGAAGGTTACCTATGGGTAATTTATTATCACTTATCATTGCCAATATTTAGATCAACTATATGGAACATCAACTTTTAAATTATTCACAATACAAACAAAATATCAAACTTTGATTAAGATATATAGGCGACATTTTAACATCACCAATAATTCAATAATAACAACAGTGCAACAATTAGATAATAGAATGAATAAACCAATGACGTATATTAAAGATCAATGACGTATATTAAAGATAGACTCCGAATCCTATTGTTGTAACTTGAAGCAAATTGGGAAGC
>JAHWFO010047778.1:356074-413228 GCA_023313115.1 Rhysida immarginata | reverse complement strand
TTGATGACACGTACTACTGCGACCATTCTCCTGTCAGCGACGTGCTGGACGTTGTAGTTCTTAAAGGATTCTTTAAGCCCTATAATATATTCACAGTCGACGACTTATCCTCTGACCACCGTCCAGTGATGCTTATCTTTGAGGGCTTGAACATCGATGTTAAGATTGGGCTTCGCTCCAAACAAGACTCCTCTTAACTGCGCTAAATATGGTGGTCTTGTGTTTTTGGATGTCCGAAAAGCTTTTGATCAGGTTTGGCACGAAGGCCTAATGCACAAAATGATTACTTGTGGATTTCCGGACGATCTTATTGCCTTGATTAGATCCTTTCTGTCGAACAGGATATTTCGTGTAAAGGTTGGCTGCTCCATGTCAAACCCGTGTGACGTCAAAGCTGGTGTTCCCCAGGGTTCTGTTCTTGGCCCTGTACTCTTCAACTTTTTCATCCATGACTTCCCAACATTTACAAAATGCAAGCTGTATCTGTTCGCTGACGACGCGTCCATCATGACCACTGCTCGCGTTCCCGCTCATGTCATATCTCGATTGCAGAATGCCTTACATAAGTGCGAGAAATGGTTTGCTAAGTGGAGACTGAATCTAAATGTTGACAAATGCAAGGCAATGTTCATTACAAAGAAACTTCGGAAACCCCCGAGTCCTCTCTTCCTTTCTGGTAGAGAGCTCGAATGGGTAAAACATTACAAATACCTCGGAGTGGTGATAGATGCCAAGCTAAAAGCCTACCATGTCTCCTACGCCATCAACAAGGCAAAGAAGGCAAAGTTCAGTCTGGTAGCTCTTCTGGGGCGAAACAGCGTGCTTGGATTGGACTGCAAACTATTGCTGTATAGGACGGTAATCCGAACCATCTTGCTTTATGGTATGCCCGCATGGGCTACAATATGTAAGTCCAGATGGAAGGACCTCCAAACTTTCCAAAACGTTACCTTGAGGGCCATTGCTCAACTTGACAGGAGAGTTGCAACAAATACTTCTATTGCCGACGATTTTGAGATATCTCCCATTGGGAATCACGTCCAGGAATTGATGAAAAAGCTGCTTCCGAAGATGAAGGACCATCCCAATCCTCTGGTTGCAGGTATTCTTGAGCACCCGATAACCTTCAGAAGCCTTCTTAGACATCGCAGGCCGCGTCACCTTCTGGACATCAATTTCGACGACATCCAAAAGGCGATATTTCCCGAATATTGGATCTCCTAGCTCCTCGTGTCCCTTGTCCCTCGTCAATCAACAATCAACACTATTGTCCTAATAGGAAAGGACTCCATCTTATCCTCTGGATGACTTAACTAGGTTTCATCTGGCTTCTCGCCTAGTTCAGTGTACTTCCCGTGGTTACTTTCTGGACGAGTATGGCAGTGAAAGCGTTGCTTTCGGACCACTCGTTTCGTTTTACCTGCACTGTTCGATTGTCGATTGTCGTGACTAATTGTAGTTGTTTTCCTACCCTGATGATGCAGTTAATGCGAAACGCGTAGGTTCATTAAAACATTACCATTTTGCTATAAAAGTCTGTCGTTTATTCATTCTAGTATCCAGTAAAATAGACCATTATGCAACTATTAATTAGATAATGCATACCCATTAACTTTCATTACCAATAGTATGGAAACATAACCATAGTCTTTTGCTCAATGATATTATATAATATAAAAGTTGACAAAAGGTAAAATTCGAAGTATATGAAAAACCCACAAAAATTAATAATATTCAACATTATCTATCTGAATATTTCTTTTTGATATGCGATTTTCAAAAGATACTGATTAAAGTTGAAAATAGCAAATAGTGAAAACATTGAATATTTATTTCTGGGGAATATACTCTGTTGAAGTTAGACTTTTTATTCTTTGAAGATTTCACTTTGAAAAGATTGACAAGGAATGCAAGATTACATATCCAAATTCACTTTCTCTATTGTCAATGTGTTAACAATTACTGTGCTTTGAAATGTGTTAACAATTAATATGGCATTTGCAAAATTTTTGCATCATAACCAATTTGGTTTGACATAGACATGCTTAGTTAAAAAAATAGTTTGAGAAAGAGCCAGATACATAATAGATAGCATTGTCCTCTGTCAATTAATATAAATTTTCATTAAAAGACAATAAATGGAGGAATGTGGGTTCAATCAAAAATGAGCCAATGTTTGGCAGTGAAGAAATACTTCTTGTTTGATAATTTAGAATATATCTTTTATCTTCTTCACAATTTAGTGATTTTTGTAATGTTTGTAATTAGCAGGTGCTTGAACACACATTTGAATTGGTTCATTATAGGATAGATAGTTCCTCCACCTTTTTGTCTGATTAATGAAAAAAAAATTCCTAAGGCATTCTTATTCAGATGGCTGGTAAAATAAATATTAGCCTCATCTGCAATATCTGTTGCTCTTAAATAATTTCCACAATCTACAAATCCTTTTATCTCATCTTTCTTTTCATCACAAGATAACAATAATTCCATTCTCATTTCATCAAAATTATGAACACACAATTTTTTATGCCACTCAGGCAGTTTGCTTTTTCTTTTAACATTGAAATAATTGTCTGAAAACCCAGTTGTTATATCCAATTTATGAAGCCAATTTTGAAGAGAAGTTACACTGGGTAATAATATTAATGCTTTTATCAATTCCTGTGGGTTGTGGATAAATAACTTATGAGCAAATTGTTTATCTTTGAGCAGCCATCATCTGCCCTGTTTCCTTTTGTATGCTGCTTTCAATTGTGATATCACCAAATTCAAAAATTCGCTTCTAATAGTTGGGGAATCTTTTTTTATAGTATTATTTAGCAGTGATACACCTCTCTGTTTATCTTTGTTTAAAGATTTTAAGTTGCTTACGTCAAAACGAGCTTTTTACAGTTGTATTTTAGTTCTTTTTAATTGCCTCAAATATTTTTGGAGCTTTCTTTATTGGTGGAGGTGGAGGACTAGGCTCAGGGAACTTTTTTTCTAGGAATAAAAAAAAATTGAATTATTTTATATTTAGGCTCAGATTATTCAGTCATGATGTTTATGTCAATATAAGGAAAATATATTTATAATTGCTGCAGATAGCAATCAAAATTTTTTCATTGTGAATGTTGAGCAATGATGATTATTAAATGGTATATGATAATTATTTTATATATACACAAAATTGGATATTAATTCAGATATTTAACTGAGCATAACCAAATGTACAAAGAAAAAAATGGAGGTTTAACTATACAGTAGATGAATGATTTGTTTTTAATAGGATATTTTTAATTTGGAGAATTTAAAGTTGTTTTTAATAATGTTTGCTCTCTTTCTTAATAATCGTCATTGTTATTCATTCATACAATGAAAAATTTCGATTGTTATCTCAACAATAATAACTATACTGTCCATATGCCATTTAACTTTTCGACTTCAGAGTAAATAGACATTTTCTTTTCATAAATGATAATGGCAACAGCCTAAATATTTTACTGAGACTCTATAATTCTTTTAATAATTTAGTCTAAAGTGAGTTTTTTGACATTTTGAATCGAAACAACATTGTGGGGCACCTTAAGTCCTAGGCTCTAGTTATTTCACTAATTTAATTCTTCATTTGGAAAACTTACACATACAGGGTGGGCAAGAAATAACGTGAGGTGTTCAGAGCTCGCTAGCGGGAATTCTATTAGGCCAAATGCAGTACATTTTGGTGTATATACTTAGTGGAACATGCAGTTTCGATTTCTGCAAAAAAAAGTACCAAAAGTCACCATAGGGGGCGCTTATCTCAAGAAAACAATGAATACATTTGCATAAGCGCGTTCCGTGTTGAGCAATCATGACAATAAAAGGCAAGGCTTAGGATTTCCCATCATTCACGAACGAATGGCCTGACGATGACGCTTACTCTGCCTGACCGGGCGTTATTAGTCAAGTTGTTTTATCAGAAGAGCGACAATGCAAGTGCTGCTCTTCGTGAATTCCGGCAATTGAAAACGTTACGAAGAGGACCGATGAGCATAACTAACTTACGGAAAATGATTGAACGATTTGAATCTACCGGAACTCTAGGAGTGCAACCAGGCCGGGGACGCAAACGAATCAGGCAGCAACACGTTGAAGAAGTTGCAACTGCTGTTGTGGAACAGGAGATGACTACTGTGCAGGGTACCAGCAGTGCACACGCAATAGCACGCCAAACAGATATCCCATATTCGACGGTGAGGAAAATATTGCATAAGATATTGACATTTTATCCCTATAAACTCACACCTGTTCAACAATTGCTTCCTGGAGATGAACGTACCCGAACTGACTTTTCGTTGAGATTTTTAGCACGTATGGAAGTGGATGATGCATGGCCATGGCAAATTTTATGGAGTGATGAGGCACATTTTTATTTGAATGGTGATGTCAATACCCACAACTGCCGTATTTAGGCTGCATCAAATCCACAACTGTGTGTCTGCCAACTCCTATGCATTCACCGAAACTAACAGTATGGTGCGGCTTTATTGCTTCTTTCATCATCGGCCCGTACTTATTTGAAGAAATCCGTCCCCGTGGACCGGTGACTTGTTCCGTCAATTCTGCCAGGTATGCCGATATGCTTGAGAATTTTGTGATACCACGATTGCAGGAAAAGGGTTGTCTGGATTCTACCATTTTTATGCAGGATGGTGCGCCACCGCACATCGGACGTCAGGTGCAGCAGATCTTGCGAGAACGTTTTTCAGACAACAGAATAATTAGTCGTGCATTTCCCATGGTATGACCACCCAGGTCGCCTGATCTCAACCCTTGTGATTTTTGGTTATGGGGATATTTGAAAAGCCTTGTGTATCAAGCACATGTTCCTGACCTCTCAACCTTAAAGGATCAAATAACGTTACATATCAGACTAATTAATGCAGATATGCTGCGAGCTGCCGTAGAAAATGTCGTGTACCGCATGCAGCTATTGGAACAGCACACTGGTGGTCATATTGAAACACATTTGTAATTAAAAATAAAACATTGTTTATTGTTGTTACTAAAGTTGGTTTGTACGGTATTTGTTCATTTGACAATTAGGTATTCATTGTTTTCTTGAAATAAGCGCCCTCTATGGCGACTTTTGGTACTATATATATATTTCTTTTTGCAGAAATCGAAACTGCATGTTCCACTAAGTATATACACCAAAATGTACTGCATTTGGCCTAATAGAATTCCCGCTAGCGAGCTCTGAACATCTCACGTTATTTCTTGCCTACCCGGTACTAGAAATATCATTTAAAACTCTGAATTAAAATAGGTTACCATTGTTAGGAAAATGTTCAGTTGGTATCGCATTTTTTAGCTGGGTTTCTAAATTGATCCAGACCTGCCAACTCACCCGGATTCACCGGTTGTCACCCGGATTTTGACAATCTCACCCGGTCACCCGCTGAATAGTACTCTCGTAAAATAACCCCTAAAATTTCCCCTTCTTTCCCTATGACGCACCAGCAACTTACTTACTTACTGAGTACTTATTTCACGTACAGTATATCTTACTCCCTTTATAATTTTGACTAGTATATAATTAGGCTTGCCAACTCTCAGACTGGCAATTCCGGGAGACGTATTCCAGTCGCGCTTATTCCGTTCGTGAGTGTTCAAAAGAAAGTTAGATGTTGTCAGGTTACAGACGTCAGTTTATGCAAATTTTCAGATAGTAAGAAGCCTGATTAACTTTCGGCTTACAAATGTTCAAAGTTCCGTCCTTCCGAAATAGTGTTTGCAGCGAGTGCTGCTCTTTTTATACAATATGAAAATTTGCATAAACTGATGTCTGTAACATGACAACGCCATCTGTTGGTCAAATACCGAACAATTCTAGCATTAATTTTTTTCCTGGAAAAAAATCGACTTCTCTACAAACAGAATCTTTTTATCTGAATTCTTGTGCCAATTATTGAATTTTAAAATTTTTCCTGACTTTTAGATCAGCCTGTATTTGTACAAAGTCAAGAAACCTGCATCCAGAATTAACGTTTAATGACCAAACTGACTATAAAAAAGTTTATTGTAGCCTACAGTAATAGACAAATAGGTAACTAATTACAGTCATTTATAACAAACCTTAGCTTGAAACGTGAAAAGTATTTTTAAGGGCTGATGGTGCTTATACAAGTTATGGTTATTAATGATGTTGTTTTAGAATATCATTAAACTTCTGTAATAAATAAACAAAATGTAATTTGAGCTTTGTGCCATTTTGAACAACTTCAGGAAAATGATTGAGTAGATTTATAAAAATGTTAATAAGTGATTGATGTTAACTTCACTTTTCAGCAAACAATATAATTTAACTCTTATTGCTGTTCTCACTGAATACTTTTTAAATTGTACTTTGCCCAGCATGGAACAGCTGAACATTTTGTAGTTCAACGGCATGAAATTCGTTACATTTTAGATGAAAATTATAGCATACATGCAGTTCAGCTCTTAAAACCTCAGTCCTCATTCTTTTCCTTTCTTTTGTCCACAAATGTCCCATTACACAAGATTTATTAATTACACAACTGTCCCAATACACAATTATCAATAGAGGATTTTGATGGATACACCAGTTAAACGACGAAATGATCTTCTCTAAAGGAAAGCAGACGAAGTTTGATAAACTTCCGAAAATGAGTTTTACGAAATGCAGCAGTTCAACTGAAAATTTCCCAACCACTCCTTTCCTAAATTTTGAAAAAGCGTTGTGCAATTGAGGATGCTGTCGTGCAAAACGTGAGAATACCGTTTACAAGCGCACATGCGGCGAACAGAAGGAAGCAAATGTTTCAGCTGCAAGAAATTGGTTAATTAACGAATGGCCCCAAATTTGTTCAGAGTGTTCTCCATATAATGTGTACAACGCAGATGAGACCGGATTTTATTATCGTGCGTTACCAAACGATAACGGCGTTATAAGGGCCGCAAATTTTACCTCGCAAGGGTTCTTCAACTTGCAGGCGGAAAAGGACTACACGGGACCACCGGCTTTACTTCACTTCCGAAGGAATTGCGTGATCTCAGGTTGATCTCAAAAATTCTCGTCGAGACTTGATGGTGCAAAAGTTCCAATTTGATGATGCAAAAGGTTGCAAAACGTCAAAGGATCGTGTTACAGTCTTGATCTGTGCAAATAATGGCTGGTGATAAGGAAGGGTTATTAGTGATTGGAAAAAGCAAGAATCTAAGATGTTTTAAAGGTAAGTTCTAAAAATACAATCTGCAAGATATCGTTTACAATTTCCAAAGATTCCAATAGACTTTTTATTATTGTTATTTTTAAGGAGTAAAACGGTTACCAGTCGATTACTACGCAAACACCAATGCTTTATTGTAGAGATTTAAAATCAATATTATAAGTTTCACTGTCATCATCTTCGGGAAAGAAGTACTGCATTGAGGGTAGAAGATGATCACTCAATAAGCTCAGATACTCTGGAGATTTCATTGCGTTCATTTTATTGCTGCACAATGTTGCTGAGCCCAGCAGAAGCAACCCCAGAACGTAATAACACTTCCTCCAGAGGTTTGAACAGTGGGTACGGTAAATGACGGATTCATTGTTTCATGCGCTTCCCTTCGAACCCTGGTGCGACCATCAAAATCTTCCGCAATTGCTGAGGGGTCCAATTTTTATACTTCTTTGCAAATTGGATCTCTTTTTCCGATTAGTCGCAATAACTAAAGGCTTTCATGTCACAACTGTTTAAGGTTAGTCCCCGTAGTTCTCGTCTCATTGTCCGGCTGGAAATGGTTTTGAATTCTATATTGAAGTTTTCTGTAAGTTCTTGGATGTTTTTTCTTACACGATTACATTTCACCAATCGTTTTAATGATCTGCGGTCACGATTGTTGAGGATCGTTTTTCGACCACACAATTCCGCGAGGATGTTTGTTCGCCCATCTCTTTCCATGATTTAATAATACGCTGGACGGTTCGCATCCGATGCCAGTAGTTTCAACAATCCCCTTGCAGGATTTCTGCTCTTGTTGCAGTCCAGTAATTTGGCCCTTCTTGAACTCCGAAACGTCTTTTCCGCGACCGCGTGTAACTTCGTCAGACATGGTTGCTTTCAAATGATTAGTTGCACACTGCTTCTTCGTTATTTAAATGTTGTCGTATGCGCTAACATGCAAATTTTCTACTACGTCAGCTTTCTTTCCCATTTCAGAATTTGCATGTGTAAAACGATATTGTGACTTTTTTGGACAGCCAGTGTATATCAAATGTAAATTTATTTCACGCTTTTCAATTTTGAAACGCAATTCCCAAAGATTTCTACCTCCCGGGCAGGGGCTGCCCGGGAGACGGGAGACTGTGTCTCATTCCGGGAGACTCCCGGGCAATCCGGGAGGGTTGGCAAGCCTATATAATATGTAATTGTGACATCCTAATCCTAATCCTAATTAAAACGCAAAGCACTTTTTAAAGAGCAGCCCCTTTGATTGTTATCGTCGTTAATTGTTGTATGTAATTGTCGTAAATTTGATCATCAATGCTAGCAAAATTCTTGATTGTGACGTGTTTGTGGAGAGGATTTTTTTTTTGAAACCACACAGTTGTTTGCCGTCAAATTTTGACGGGTTCCATATACAGGGTGGTCCATAAGTCTGTCCCTTCCTTTTATTTTTTGAACCGAAGCAGTTATGTCAATTTTGATGAATCCAATGAATAGGAAGTTATGGGTGGCCTATCCCATGGTGCACTTTTCATCATCCCAAATATGCAAATTAGGACACATTCAAAATTTATCTCAAAAACCGTAAGGGATAGAGAAAAAAACCCAATTGCAAACTTGTTCAGCATAAAAAAACAAACAAAAAAAAATCATCCAAATCGGACCAACGGTTCCCAAAAAAGTTAAAAAAAAAAAGTAAAAAACCATCTCAAACTAAAAAAAGCCAACTGGGCCAAACCAAAGCGAATCATGTTGGTAACACTCTAAAGGGTATGTTCCACATGATGCCCTTCAGCACCAATGCACAACTGAGCACGTAGTTTCAAAGATGCCATAACTCTTGTTACCATATCAGATGTAATGGATTGGCAGGCAGTCTGAATTCTCTGTTGCAAATCCAGCATAGAGTGGCATTAACATTGTCCTTAAGGTAACCCCACAAAAAGAAGTCATTAGAGGAAAGATCTGGTGAGCGTGCAGGCCAATGAATTGGGCCACCCCGGCCGATCCACTGACCTGGAAACATTGCATCGAGATGATCACAAGTAGCTGCCGCTGAATGGGCTGGAGCCCCATCATGTTGATACCATACCCTTCGAAGTGATGCTAAAGGAAGCTCATCTGTAAATTCTGCCACTACAACATTTATTATCATGTCTCTGTATCGTGCAGCTGTCAACGTCCCTTCGTAGAACAATGGACCAACCAATCCACCATTGATGATTCCACACCAGACATTCACTCTCCAATTCACCTGGTGCACAGCTTCTCGTAACCATCTAGGGTTTTCAGTTGCCCAATAATGGAGATTGTGTTTATTAACCAGACCATCTCGAGAGATGCTGGCTTCGTCTGACCACAAGACCCAATTGAGAAAGCCTGGGTCATCGTCGATGCGATTTAGCAGCCAATTGCAGAACTCAAGACGAAAATCGTAGTCTGTTGGCTTCAATCCTTGGTGGCAGTGGACATGATAAGGGTGGAATCCATGCATATGAAGTAATCTTAATACTGATTGATGACTGCAGCCAGCTTCTTCAGCAACTGTTTTTTTATGCTGAACAAGTTTGCAATTGGGTTTTTTTCTCTATCCCTTACGGTTTTTGAGATAAATTTTGAATGTGTCCTAATTTGCATATTTGGGATAGGCCACCCACAACTTCCTATTCATTGGATTCATCAAAATTGACATATCTGCTTCGGTTCAAAAAATAAAAGGAGGGGGACACACTTATGGACCACCCTGTAGTGTAAAATTAAGTCTAAAAGTAAAATTTCAATGCACAGTTTTTGTAACAATTAATTATGTTATCGATATGTATATTTTATCTCACAAAAATTTGTTATCACCCGGTTTTCCTCCAGCAATAGTTGGCAGGTCTGTTGATCGTCGGTAAAATGCAGGCTACATACACAAAAGTAGTGAACAAGATGTCGGGGACGATGAAGAAGATCACATCTTTCGAATTTTCTAACCATTTCTCACACCTATTAATGAGAACATTTATCGATCATTCATTGAGTATAATTCTATTAGTAATACTTCTTTATTTAGATCAAATTCGTAATACTCCTTTCTTATTTAATTGAATACTTGCTATCATTTTTCTTTAGTTATATTAACTGAGTTATATAGCAATTAAATTTTATCAACTTTTATAGATTTATTAGTCATTTACAGATCATAATCATTAAAATATCATTAATTTATACACAATCATAAAAAAAAAATTTTTTTACCTTTTTGAATCTGACGGAATCCTAAGCAACGATAAATCCGGGTTGTCTTGCACACTAGTGATTTGGTTTTTAACTCATTTTTGAAAATTTTTTGCTCGAGATCGTTTCACAAATTGAGCAGGACTGAAAGTGAAAGTAGGCCGAAGTGAAAACTGTTGAGCGAGGGACTCGCGAGCTTCACTCCGCACATCTTTCCCCACCCATTATCAATAATAGACATATTCCAACAGCGTGTTTGGCGTCCTGAATACATGTACTATCTTTTGTGGCGCGATTTGGGAACCGGTTTTTGATCCGAGTTGATGCTCCTTGGGTTATACAACTAATTTAGCCAAAATGAAAAAAATCCAAAGTCAGTTTGGGCTAAATTAGCACATGTACCAATAAAGGAGCTTCCATAAACCAGGGAAGTGGTAGAATGGGAAGCGAAGCTCCGCTCATTTGTTGAAACTAGGATCCCCCAATGATCGAAATTCGATCATATTTCTGAGAAAAAAAATATGTATTATTATTCTAGCCTCAATCTTGCTTATTAATAAACTTTGTAGAATGAAAAATAGATAACACAATAAATATATCCAAAATGCTTTGCATGACATTTTTGACACTCCCGATTCATTTCACCGCATTGATAACTTTGAAAATTTCTCAGAATAATATTTAAAGCACATCTAAAGGTATCCTTTAATATATCTATCGAATTATAATCTAAATATAATATCTATATTTACGCTAAATTGTCCCTCCCTATCTCTGGGTCTCTCCCCCCGTCCCACTATGAAAACTTTTTTGTTACTAAAGAAAGAGTGTTAAAATTTTGGACAAACAAAGTAGTATATGATGCTTCCAATAAATTGCTTTTTATTAGAATTTTTCGTAATACAAAATTTTTAAAAAATAAATAAAAATCAAAAACTTCAAAATTGTATTTATTTTATTTTTAACTAAAAATATTACTTTCAAAGTGCATGAAAATACCTTAAAATAGCTTAGAAAACGACGAAAAATACATAAAATGCTTACCTACTAATTATAGAAATATTTTGAATAGTTGGTTAATAACAATTTTTAAGCAGTTGTTTCTATGGAATAATATATAGTACATAATAGGTATTATATTATACATGGGGACCTTCAGGTTCTGAAATCAGTTCGTTGACTTTCAAAAGCTGCAGAGTATTTTCATCAAGTTCCTGCACATATTTGTTATATGGTTTTCTAATGCTTTCAAATGAACATCAACAAATCAACAATTAAAATGCTTTCAAATGAACATCAACAATGACTTGAGTTAATTTGATATTTAATATTTTAAAAAAACAATAAAAAAGGCAATGCTACATGCGTTGACAAATGTGGCGCACAACCTGTTCCTTAATGCTACCTTTTTTGAAACGCTTTTACCTGTGTTAACATAAACAAATACACAAACAAAATATATTGTGCATATCGAGTCGCGCCCTCCTAATTATTACGTTCCCTTGTTCAACGTTTGCCTGGCCAGGCTATTTTTTTAGGCAGTCTATTGATGATAATGAGCAAGTTTAGGTAATGAACGACAACATTGGAAATGTAGACGCTAAACGATTATCCATCGGTCAATTTTTTTGCTTTAACTACTGAGAAGTATAAAGAGTGAATTCTCGAAGTGGTACCACTTAATTATAAACCTCTCGGATCTTTAAACTTTTCTATCTGAACTTTTTCTTTTTTCAGATATTGAATATATATATCCTTTTGGGGGTCAGCTAACGATTTTGGCGGGCTGATCTGTTTTGGTACGCTAATATTTTGAGATTTGTTTCGTAGAATAGGCAAGAAAAGGAAATAAAATGTCTCATTTTATTTCTGGACGTTTCTTTTAGGAAATATTAAATTTTTGTTTATATCTTTCCTTTACTTGCAATAGAATCACACTGTTTGTTAACGTCGGATTGTTTCCGATAAACAGTAATTTAAGATGCGTTACATGCAATTGTTGGTTAAAATTCAGCTTTGTTATGGAGAGGTTTCTCTTTTAGAGCGTCACCCGTGTTTAAATTTTCTTGGGCACGTGTTTTCGCTTTTCCTCTCGTGGCCTCTCTGAAAAAAAGGCAGTATAGCTGTAGACTTGGACGATTTTTGTTGTCTCAGAACAGCTTAGACTCCACATCGAACATGAGGGATGAAGCCGCTGAGGCTTGTCACCTCCATATCCACGATGATTTTGATTCTTAATTGTTCTTCGGATGGTTATTGTTTATCATAAACATTAATAAGTTTTTCTGAAATGGAATTAACTCTCTGAAAGTGGTTCATGCATTAGCGATAGAATGTGCGTCGCCTCCGCGACTTTCGAAATTATGAAGAAAACGGTGGAGCTACGGTTCTCAGTGGTCACAAATGGAACGCGATCGCCAAAGCAGCCTACAAAGATAAGTGCTAAATTCTTATGCGACTATGGAGCTGGGATCGCTCATTGCTGTCAGGGCAAGACGCTCATTTTTGTTCATTTCTTTTGTGGACCTACAGTAAAAGCACATACAATCGTTCCGAAAATTCTTTCAGGTTGGTTCGTTTCTACTTAGTTTCTTCTTGCAATTGTAACTTTGATTAATGCTTATTTCCTCTAATCAAATTTTTACGACGGAAGAGTTCGATAACTTTGCCGTCTACCCGTTCGTCGTCATTGTCAGTTCCATTCGAAAGGCTTCCGAGATGTACGTCACGAAACTGTTTGCTGACATTTTTTGTTCACCGGCGTTCGTCTACTCAGCTAACTGAATCAGCAGTAAAATTGATTTTGCGATGACGTTTACAGTACACTTCGTGATCTTCTAGTAAATTGATTACATCAAAGATCTCACCTGGACGTTCCGTCTTTCTGATCTACTGCTTTCATCCAAGATCGCCGTGAAAATTAACTTCTAGGATTTAGTTTTTCCCTTTTGTATTCGCCTTCTCTATTAATTCTTTAACTATCGTTTTTTTTTGTTTTTTTTAAATTTTTTTTCTTAATAATCATTTATTTTCTTTTATTTATTGTTTTTTACAGGACCTCCTCGTGCGTTTGTGTCTGCCTTTCTTGTTTTTCCTTCCCGGTGTGTGCTGAGTATCCTCCGTCTCCTTGTCTTGGAAAAATTCTATGTTTGTCTGCGATGTCGTTCATCCCCGTGTACACAAAATTTTCATAACGTAGCGTGCGTCCCCTTTAGGCTCCCGTTTCCTGAGATGTTCCTGTTACTTTAGTTTTGTTATTAACTTATTGTACCTTTATTATTTTTTTTTTTTATCCTTAAATCGCATTTAGAATTTTTTTTCCGTTTCCAAACAAGTATTCCCGGTTATTTCTCAATCATTTAGTCTTTTTTCTGTAGTGAACCATTGACTGTTTCTCCAGCGGCTGCACCTTACGTAATGGTCTCGAGGCTTCATTTTCCCCAGAACTCTCCGTCGTCGTACCCTCCTGGATCTATGTAATCCCTTCGAGGAACAGGAACTCAACCTCGACCAAGTTCGACGAGCGACCGATCTGTTTTTGTCTATCGAAGTCCTCGTGATTTGTTTTGTATTCATCTTCCTTTCTTTTGTGATTGAGAAATCCTCCTACCATCTAAAATATTGTAGAAATATTTTGTTTGGAACCGGTTAGTTTCTTACATTAATTTTTCATTTTTTCTCCCGATTAGGGAGAACAGGTCATAATGGCTTAAGCATATTTGTCATTCTTCGGCTCTAGTTCTAGTTAGCCGAAAAGCCTGACTTAATTCGTCAAAAATTCGTTGACCAATTAAGGTTTTTTTAATTTTTTTAAATGCTTCTTATATGAATAATTATTCTCTTTAAGGGCAATGTACTTAACCAGTCTTAATTAAATCTTGCAATAGTGGGAATTTATCAAAGGGAGCGGGGTTTCTTGTTATTCATTGTTTTTAGCACATTTTCTGTATATAGAAATGTGCTTATGTGATCGGTTTGTCCAGCTGTCCGTCCGTCCGTCTGTAGACAATCCCACAATTCATTGCGTTGCATGTATTGAATTGCATGTATTGCAATCTCACAATTCATTCAATCATGTCTTGAATTGCTGGAAGAAACGAATTATCCTCGGATTTGGTAAAACGCGTGTTGAGAACATGGGTTCGGTTCTGCGCGTGCTCTAAAAGTTAATGAGATGGTGTGCGTGCAGGATGCACGTGTTTGACGATTAATAAAAGGGCAGTTCGGTCCCTAAATCAAGAGAATTTTTTTATTCCTAGGGAGCTTAGCATTTATTACGATAACTTGAAAACGAATTAACTTTTTCACAGTCTGTTTTCACCAATCCATTAAAATGGGACAGAGTACTCAGAAGTACGAACGTGAGATAGCAGGAATAAGTACGTGCTCTAATAGCACGTGCTTTAATGGTACCATTATGATACCCTCTTAAACATTTCCTATAACAAGATATGGCTTGTAATATATCAAACAAATTGTCACAACATATCATGAACGAATATAAAAGAGTAACTAGTGATAGCAAGTATCGGTCTAATGGCACGTGTACGTGCAAGGATGTCCCATGAGTGAATATAACGGTATATAGTGATGTCTGAATTGTTTAGTAGTACGTGTTTTAATGGTACCAAGTGGTACCATTGGAACTTTCAATGCTAAGATATGGCATGTAATATATCAAACGACTCGTAATAACGTGCCATGAGTGAATATCACGTGTAAATAATGATCATAGTTATTGGTTTAGTAGCACGTGCCCTGATGGTGCCCCATGATAGCATATGGTAACCTTGGAACTTTCAATGCTAAGATATGGCATGTAATATATCAAACGACTCGTAACAACGTGCCATGAGTGACTATCACGAGTAAATAATGATAATGGTTAACAGTTTAGTAGCACGTACACTAATGGTGCCCTATGGCATGTTATGGTACCATTTGAACTTTCAATTCTAAACCATGGCATGTAATATATCAAACGACTCGTAACAAGGCGCCATGAGTGACTATCACGAGAAAATAATGATAATGGTTATTGGTTTACTAGCACGTGCCCTAATAGTGCCCTATGAAACCATATGGTACCATTGGAACTTTCAATGCTAAGATATGGCATGTAATATATCAAACAACTGGTAATAACCTGCCATGAGTGAATATCACGTGTAAATAATGATAATGGTTATTGGTTTACTAGCGCGTGCCCTAATGGTGCTCTATGATACCATATGGTACCATTGGAACTTTCAATGCTAAGATATGGCATGTAATATATCAAACAACTCGTTACAATGTGCCATGAGTGAATATCACGTGTAAATAATGATAATTGTATTGGCTTAGTAGCACGTGCCTTAAAGGTGCCATATGATACCATATGGCACCATTGGAACTTTAAATGTTAACATATGGCATGTAATATATCAAACAACTCGTAACAACGTGCCATGAGTGAATATAACGAGTAAATAATGATAGTGGCAATTGGTTTTGTAGCATGTGCCCTAATGGTACAATACAGAATTTATAGAACTTTTAATGCTAAGATATGGCGTGTAATATATCAACCAACTCCTTGCGCGTTATTAGATCTTTTGTTATCCATTGCTTATTTGAATCAAGAGTATAGTACTCTTAGGCTTAATGGTATCTAAAACTCATTACTAATTAATTTAATAGTAGTTAATCGCTTGCTTCAATAAGACTTTAGTAATTTAATATAAAAATCTAATAGATGCTTACACATAACGCTTCAGCAATTGAGGCTCACTTCGTTTAACATTATATGAGAATTTTTGCAAATTAAAGAACTTTTATTTTTTTAAGTGTATGAGGAATAACTTCACTCTCCATTTACCTTTCATTCTTCAAGTTTATTCTTTTATATTCTCTCTATACGTTAGCCTATTTAAATAGTAATTTACAATTTAGTTTTCATATTTATTTATTTACTCTCAAGTGTTTTTAAATGTTGGTTAATTCTATATATCCATGTACGATGCTATAGCAAGAAAATGTGCTCCCTTTATCCGCTTTGGCGGTAAAATCATTCTTGTTAGTGAATAGGGTAACTATTTAGAGGAAACACCAACCTTTAAATAGAAGCTGAGTGTGTCGGGAATCTTAGATTTATTTCCCTGCACGCTACAGATGTGTGTTGCATGAGGGTTATGTTCGTCCCAACTATGGCTGTTTTGGCAATTGAACATGCCCTCCTTGGTGAATCGTGCTTCACCCGAAAATAATAAGTGTGCCGAATGCAAGATTGTTAGTAACACTCTGAAGATTCCATTCAGAAAATTCACGCGAGATACATAGTCTCCATGTCGCAAAGTCTGAACTTTCTGCTTGTGATAAGGATGTTGTCGGTGCTCATGTAGAATGCTCCATAGAGTCGTATGATTGATGACCATATCATGTGCAACTGGACGGGTGCTTGTGGATGAGTTATCTGCAAATCTTTGCAGCACGTCCTCTTCGACATGTCGTGTTCGCACGGTCCTTGGAGAACCAGCGTCATGCCTGCTGTGTAGAAATTGTCCCGTTTCCCGTTAGCGTCGGTCAATCTTCACAAATGTTGCACGACAAGGATGTCGTCTGCGAGGGAACCTCTTGCGGTAGAGCCTTGCAGCTTCTCGTGCATTGCCACGAGCCTAGCCGTACAACATAGCATGTCTGCCATCCCTCCATACGTGAACTCATTCGTGTTGAGATCTTCTGCTTGTACGTACTTCACGGACTCGCAAACTACAGTATTATTAAGCTTTCTTGAGTGACACTTCTGAAACTGTCCACTGCGAATAGAATCCAAAATGATAAAAGCAAAAATGACAGAGGAGGATCTGGAGATCACTGAAAAATTTCTGTGCATTGACTGGATTGAAACTTTCAAAACCTTCAATATCATCTTGATGCTTGTTATACTGCAGACTTATCTTAAGTGACATCTCATATATTCCCAAGGTGCACAGCATGTCATCTAGCTTTAAAGTTTTGACTTTTTCTTTGAAACTATACATTATGTCATTTTCTAGTCCTGGATTCACATTAATATTTTGTAGCCATCTTTGGATTGTACGTGAAGTGGGTAAAGCAAAAAGAGTTTTTAACAGTCTGTATGTTTTGGAACTAAGATAATGATCATTTCATGATCCCGGGTGTTGGTCCACGATGGCGATATCGGATGCATTGTTCACTGGCACGTTCCAATGGTCTGCGTCACACACGTCCGCGTTTGTCGTCGGTGTCCAAACAAAAGCGGAATTCGTCTCTGAAGACCACCGGCCGCTATTCCATTCGCCACCCCACTCGTTCACGACACCATGGCAGTCGTACCGCGCGTTGCTCAGATGTTAAAGGAAGACACAATAATGGACGCCTGGCAGACATTGTCGCGGCGTGTAACAGCGTACTATTGTCGCTATTGACACTGGAGCACTACAGGGAATTTAGGACCGTAGGCCATTCCGTTCAAATTTTATAGCTTCAATTGTATTTGAGGCCGCCAGGGGCCCCGAGGCCTATACAAGTCTCCTTCTATATTGTCTATAATTTTTAAGTAACACACTGTAAAAATATAAAACTTCCATATAGCTATTCTTTTTATGTTTGTGTCATAGGTAGGGAATGAGCTTTTCTAACAATTTGTTGGAAAGCGACAAGGTTTTCTGTATAACAATGATTAGAAGGTATTATCATGTATGAAGGTACGAACGTAGGTTTCCTATAAACCTCAAAAGCAAGTTTCCTATTTGATATAATAAGGAGTTAAGGGAATTTTCTAAAGATGGATATTTGAAACAGAAAGTGAAAGGAGATTCAATGCCATTTGTTAAGATCGAGCGTTTTTGTCCCAATGGGTAAATTTTAAGGTGTGTAAGATTCACTCCACTTTGGCCCCGTGAAGTAGGCCCCTTCCACTTTCGCCCCTTCCACACTCGCCCCCTGCAAAAATACTTTTAAGACCCACTTTCATAAAAAAAGACCCTGCAGAGAGGTTAACAAGTCAAATAGAAAATTAAGAATTCAGTTATTTAGAATTCAGAATACTTACCTAACCTAACCCACGAAATTCTCCTTTTAATTAAGAACGATTTAAATTAAAGCTTTCCTAAAATCTAAATTGTTTTAAAAGAAATAATAGGGTTTAGAAAATAAAAAAAACAAAACGCAAACAGTGTTTTAAAAACAAGAAAAAGATGATTTATTAACACATTTTCCCTAAACGTCTGTTATGTGTAACAAATGACTCGCTATTAATCCTTAATGTAATTTTAATAATAATAATAATTTAATGATTGACCCGGCATGAAGACGTCATTTACAATAAAAAACGAAATGATTTTTTTTTTAATTTTTTTTTTTTTATATTTCGTTCTTCTTATTAATTTTTAATTATGAATCCATAGGATCACAAACCAGATTGTTACAATACAATACATCAGTACACTAAAACAATTACATCGATGGTTTATTATTTTTTTATCTTATTATTATTTCCCTGATTTTTCCCGGTATTTTAATAGTAATTTAATATAGTTGTTATTTTTAGTATAATTCGCATCATAATTATTACACAAAACATAAGTACATTAACACATAATATAATATATAATATTTATTAAATCATTTATGTTTCATTCATTTAAAATTCCATGGTTTGCACAGTAGTCGTTAGCCTGATCATTATAGGCCCACGGTTTTCAAAAATTTTTGAACAAGTACCACCCCACAAGGACAGTAAACTGAAGTTTAATACCAAATAATCAATCAATCTAACTTTTTTTTATCTGCTTCACAATACATCGTTATAATATTTCTGATTTGTTTGTTATTAAAAAAAAATTCATGAATGGCTTCTTCTATGTGTTTATTTTGCCACTCTTTTAACCATGGAAATAAATTACAATAAACAGATTTAATTTTAATAGTTTTTAAAATAGATTCAATTTTTCACAATGATCGATTCCAGGAATCGATTAATCGTTACTATGCAAAAATAAATTGCATAAAAATTAATCGATTATTAATCGCCTACCACTAAAAACCACTTAAAACTATTGGGTGATTATTCGTGAAAAACATTGCTTGAAGTACCATCACAGTTTGAAACCCTGGCTATGTTGTATTCAAGTTACTTGCGTATAGCCTTAGCATTATGTTGTATAGAGCAGGTCATTGTTCGGACTATCTTGACCTATGGTATGCCCGTCTGGGCCACAATATGTAAAACTAGATGGAAAGAACTGCAAACGTTCCAAAACGTTACCCTTAGGACTATAGCGCAAAAAGATCGGAGAATTGTTCGCAATTCCTCCATTTATAATGACTTCAACATGACCCATATTGGCAAATACGTTCAAGGGCTCATGGAATCCATGCTGCCCAATATAGAAAATCATAGCAACGAGCTAGTCTCGGGCATTTTAAAGCATCCTACGCATAGAAAGAGATATCGTGATCCAAGGCATATGCTTGATATTAATTTTGAAGACATTGATAATGTCTTATTTCCAGATTACTGGACTTCATAGGTCGTGTTTTATCTAATACTAGTGGTCTGCTTCTAGTCTAGACAGTCGTCAATCAAATTTTCCTCCACCAAGAGGAGGCAATTTTCTTTCATACTTTGGATGACCCTTGTGGGTACATCAGGCTTCTTTTCTAGCTCAGTGTATTTCCCTTGGAATATGATTATGAAGGGTGAGATTATGGAAGCTATGCTTCAAGTTCCACTTGAATACCGATACACTACGCTGTTCGATTGTCGATTGTCGTATAGCCTTAGCCTCTCCTCAGGGCCTCGATAAAATATATTGGCGATAAAATTACCATATAATGGCGCCGGGGCGAAAATGGACTTCGGGGGCGAAAGTGGAACGGGCATAAATTTAAGGGGCGAAAGTGGAGGGGGCGAAAGTGGAGGACACCGTGTGTAATGTGATCACCCGTACGTTCTGATTCACCAATTAATGCTTTCTTTGCTAATTTCCTGCTTTGCATGCAGCTCTGAGGGTGCCGTGCAGTGCAGCATTCACAGGGGTTGGTCGGCCATTCCCCAGACCATAACAATGCCTGCACCGGCCTACTTCCCCAGTCCCTCCTTTTATTTTCGTAACCGAAGAAGATATGTCAGTTTTGATGAATCCAATGAATAGAAAGTTGTGGGTGACCTATTCCATGGTGCACTTTTCATCAACCCAAATATGCAAATAGGACACATCCAGATCTTAAAAATTCCAATGGCAGTGGCAAATCATTAAATCTTAAAAACTGTAACAGATACACGAAAAATTCCAATTGAGGACTTGTTCAGCATGGAATTCCGAACAAAACAAAACAAAAATCCAAAAACCCGATGAAAGGATCACCAACAATCCAAAGCAGAAGATCATGTTGACCATTTCAGGAACAGTGTAGATTGTCGTTCTGGAATTGTTCTGTCTTGTGTATGCTGAGCATGCCTTTTATTTGCTTTTCCTCATGAAAGTGAATGTTATTATGGTTATTTTTGGTAATTTCTTGATTTGTATGTTGAACATTCAAATGTCTTTGTGAAGTGCATAGGGAGGTAACTAATAAATTCAGCATGGATATTTCAGGAACAGCTGATACTTGCATTGCAGTCACTAAACTCTTCAAAACCGAAATCAAGATCAAACAAGACGAGAGCTTTTTCTATTATAGATGCTTTCGCAGCTAAAAAGTATGATTTACGCTTGGAAGCTATGTCTAAATATGAAAATTGGAAATTTAAGTGTATTTTGGAGATTCAAATAGAAAGACTGGCATTCTTTTCTTTGAAATAAACACGTGAAGAAGAAACGAATTATTTCTTTATTTGTCTGTTGAAACACGAACCACTTGCGTGATTTTCTCGTGTGTAAGATAAATGTTCATTGCATTTTCAGAAAATCTGAGTAAAAACGTTAAAAGCCTAAAAATACTGAATAGAGAAAAACGTAGTAAACGGGGAGAAATACCATTAATAGTAATGAAGAAAAATGGGGACCAACGAGAATAAAAATGGATAAGAGCGAGTCGAACTCGCGTGGAGAGGGTTCCGTACGATGAATATGTTATCTACCATGTTTTGTTTTTTTTTAAATCTAACCCAAATTTGTTTGCGGTAACTAAAAAACGTATGTATGATACCGGATTGTAGAGGGAAATTGCTGAATATATTGTCTATTGCTGAATTCTGTCTTGTCGTATATTCTTGAATACGTGGACTAAGACCGAGTGATAGAAGGTATTCTGATATTTCATTTTTTGATTTGTCCTTAAAATGAATATTGAAGTCTCCTGCTATAATAATCTTTTTGTGTGCACTGATAGCATTCTTAATGCATTCGAAAGGAATTTCCGGAAGGCATTTTGGTGGTTTATATACGGTTAAGAATTGAACACCAAATGCTTTGAATTGGAGGCATTCACAATGCCCACCCCCTGGACTATGTATAAATAAAACCTGAAGAAAATTAGAATTCGGGTCAACAGGCAGAGCTCTCTGGCCTAATTTGTCTATTATCATCTCATAAACACTTCGGTTTTCATACCCATGAATAACTCTAAGTAAGAATTAAACTCCTCCACGACATCTTCTTCAACATGCCTACCACTATCCAATAGATAATTATACATAACTGAACACAAGACATAAACCTTACTACGACAGAAAAGACGAAAATGATGCCTATGCTTCGTGCAGGAAAAGAAAAACTTTAGATGGATTTCTTTTTCCTGCAGTGCCACTATCGCCATCTAGTGGCGTTTTTGTTTTTGTAGAAAAATATTACGATTTTAACTTTATATAAAAAACTAGCATTAAAGCCCGTCGTATGACGGGTGCCAGAGTAGGCGAATCTGAAAATTCGATTGCAATTAAAAAATATCGTCTGTGACAGGATTGGTAATTGACCCGACTGCCAATAATAAAAAAAAATTGCTGTCAATATGAAAGCGATATTGTCAAAGTAGCTGAAGAATATGTTCTTACTTACTTTTCAAAACCGCTTATCGTTTAGGGACAGTAGCCCTATGGAGGATCTCAAGCGCTCGTGATCTTCCGCCTATCAGGCGCGTGTCCCCAAACGACACGAACACAAGCGACACGAACTCAAGCGACACGAACCCAAGCGACACGAACTCAGATTTTTTATGTTGTCTACCCACCTGGTTTTAGGCTGGCCCTTGGTAACTTTCATAGCCACCGGCATGGAAAAAAAAAACAGCTGCCTACAATCACCTGTTTGTAGCATCACGTGCCCATACCAAAGCAACAGAGAACTCTCAGTGCGGTGAAGTAGCGGCTCAACACCTATAGTATTTTTCATAAAAGATCGTTGACCTTTTTTCATAAAAGAAGATCGTTCGGGTCAGAGTGGAAACGAATCAGATGCAAGTACTGTTGATTCATTACTTTCTCCTGACTTTAGAGAGAGCTAATTATTATTGTTTTAATGCTGATTCTATTGTTTGTAAACTTCCACCTCGTGATATTTTTAAGTAAAAAAAATAGAAAGAGATAAAGTAAATTAAAGACTCTTTGACCACAACAAAAATGAAAAGGGAAAAGTACGACCTTATCCTGTAAGCGCTTTTCGAGGGCGAAGCTTTCATCATTCAGCAAGTAAAACAGGGAGGAACAAGGAGAAAACCCGATGATACCGAATGATGAGAGTTTCGCCCTCGAAAAGTGCTTACAGGATAAGGTCGTATTGTTCCTTTTTTATTTTTGTTATGGTCAAAGAGTCTTTTATTTACTTTTATCTTATTAATTTTTTGCCAACTCCCGAAAAAAAGTTTTTTTAATTAGAAAGAGTTTACAAATATGTAATCTACTCTATGTAAAGAAAAATTTATTGAAATATGTGTAGCTCTGAAGCGCGAGAGCGTGGAGCAAGGAACGGAATAACTAAGCGATAAGAGCCAATTCTGATTGGTTCGTTTCGTTGGTCTTCTTTTATGAAAAATACTGTCAACATTTATTGTGCTGCTGTGCAGACTATGTAGTAAGGTAACACCTACCACCCCTCTCAGGATTTTTTTTTCTGCCGCTAGCACACGCGACCGCACTCTTTCAGTCATTACCCGCGATTCATGACCTGCCGGTAGCACACACGATCGCACCCTTTCATCTTATTATCTGAGATGAGAATGGGAAGAAAGATAGATTTGAAAACAGAGAGTTTGGCTCTCTTCCCTAGTTCATGTTGTTATTACGGATCGCCACAATTCGCGTCTGACAAAGCTTGCGTGCCGATCCGAGCTTCCGATAAATACTGTTAACTATGTTACTTGCTTATGATCTTATTCAATTGCCATAAAAGCGCAAACTGTAAATTCAATTTTATTTTTAAAAAAATCGTCTGTGACAGGACTGTCAAAAGTAAAAAAAAGTCGCTGTCACTCTTGAGTCATTGCAGATAGCACTAAAAAAATTTTTATTAAAAAGAACGTGGAAAAGGAATTTAATGGACAAGGTTTTCAAAGTGATAACCTTCAGAGGTGATACAATAGCGCAACCTAGTCACAAAGTTGTCAGGTACACATTCAGGAGTTATAATCAATAAGACGACAACCTCTTATTGATTATGTCGTTATCCACAGTAATTGAAGAATTCTCATTCAGGAGTTACTTTTTTAATGCTTGCAAATGCGTCAGTTATGGATCCTTTGAGGCTAATAAGGTCTGCCCGCTTCTTCTTGTAAACCAAATCTTTCATATCACTCTAAATATAGAAATAATAGAAAGATAAAAGTTATTCAAGTCAAACGTTGGAGGTTAATTAAAATTCACCCTGTACATAGCTTTAGCTAAATCTTGTAATAAGGGGTCATTGAACTATTCTTTGGGGGTCATTTTTTCGGACTAGCATTTTGAAAATCGAAAGAATGTCATATTCTTCTTGTGCTTGTGATTCCCGTTCGAATGACATATTATATGCCTTAGATTTCGAATAAAAATTTTTAATGGCGGCGGGGTTGGCTCTCAATAGTACGCAACAGTTAGACCGATTTCCATGACAAACTAATCAGCTAAGGTCCGGATGGGTCTCTATCGAAGAGCTTAAACAGAATTTGAAAAAGTTAAAGCATTTTCGAGAAATTGGCGGACATACAGACGGACAGACACATAAACATAGCGAAACCAATATATGCTGAAAAATAAATATAATACGAATTTTGAAAATTTTTTTTGGGGGGGAGGGTCGAGCGCAGCATTACGTAATTATCCAAACATGCGTTACATATGCGTTACAAGGGGGAATCGGGGTGGTTAAAAATAAGCCAATTTTGCGCTACGTAATTTCTGGAGACCCCTTGGTCGGAATTACAGCGTCTACAGGGTGTATCTAAACCCCTGTCACAAACTTCTGGTGGTGATTCCCCACAGCGAGATGAAAACAAAAGTACATATAAACATGGTTCGGATAACGAAGAGTTTATGAGATTTTCGCAGTTAATAGTGAAGTTTCAGCAAATGGTTTTTACTCTGTGGATGGCAGGTGACATGCGGATAAGCTAGAACATACATGTATGATCAGGGGGGGAGGCCGGATAACGAATCGTTTACTACAGTACCCGTTTCACCCCCCTGAATGGTTGTTTAGGTACACCTGAAGTTATTATCAGGCGCACCTTTTAAGTACCAATAAATGGGACGTTATTACCAGAAAGGTTAATCAAAAAATCATTTACGGAGTATAATTAACGGTTCATTTGAACGAGATCATTAAGGACGTCAAAGGTTCTCTGTTCTCAGGTATATGATGTGGTCAGTAAACACTTCAATATTGCCAAGAACCGTTTTACAGATCCAGCGACATAGAGAATAAAACCTTAAATAATTTAATCTACTTTAAAAATTATAAAAATATGCAACGCGCGAAGACTTGAATCAATACACTGTAATTGCTCTTCCATTTCTTGTAATTCAGGCTCATTTTTAAAAACCTTACTCTTCTTAATCTATTTACATTCACATTATAACAGCAGTCTTTGGTTGCTGTCTGTATTGTGACAGATAAAACACACATGACTTGACATTACTGGCTAACTGACCTACCTGAATTCAGATAACTGTTTGTTTGTTTTTGCCGAAACTTGAAATTTCTGAAATTTTCATACGATAAAGTATTCTGCTTCAGTTGCTTTAGTTTTGAGGATAGTCCTGTCTACGTATGAATGACTAATGTTTTATTTTATTTAGTTTCTTAGGCAAGATGTTAAATTAATAAACAAATTATATCAACATAATTCAGTGGTTCCTGTTTTCTTCTTGTATTCCTTAGTGAAAAACTAAATTTCTTTGTAGAGAATACACAATTTTCCCATTTATCTTGATGATTAAATCAAATGATGTACTTATGATAATTTTTCAATTAAAAACGTTTATCCCCTCCTCTCGCTCCACGATTTAAATCATTTTTCTCCCCTCTTGTCAATTCAACAAACTTTCTTTAGATTAAAAGTAAATTCATTTCCACGTTGCTGTCAATGACTCGATTTAAGTGAATGTCCTTGCCAGTGACGAGTCTTCGTTGTTACATAATCAAAACGGAGAGAAAATTCGCTGCTTTTGTCTCCTCCCCCCTCTCCAACCTGCTCTCTCCATGGCCCTCTATACAACGACTCTTTTTAACCATCATAACGCGTAGTTCTCTGTCCTAATTCTGGTGTGAAAGAAACTGACAGCTTTCTCTAACAAGTTCATTCCATTAAATTAACCTTTCGTTAGATTTCATTAATTTTTTTCTATTAATGCTGTGGAAACCTCAAGACTACTGACTTCAGTCGTTTACCTAATGTGCAACGTAGAATACCTGTCTTTCTGAATCGTAAGTCAAGTATAAGTAAATGAGAGATTAATAGACTGATTAGGTTATAGTAAAATTAAATAAAATTTGAGAACAAGTTTAAGCAAAATTAAGTCGATATTAATTAGAACTTATAATTGTATTATAAAGTCTCCACATTTTTTCTCGAATATAATCAATAAATAAAACTTCTAAATAAATAAAACAGTCAATAATGTCTGCACTGATGGAATGTACTGATGAAATTCTCGATGTAATTTTTTTTTTTTTTTTATTGTGTGTGGAGACAATTTTTTTCAAGATTCATTCTTATGTGTTTTTTGCAGTCCTTATTTAATTCCATAGTTGATAAATTTTTCAAACACTTGATTCAATTAGATAAATTAAATAAAATCCTAAGTTTAATAGTTTGCAAAACAAATTAAATAAAAATAAAAAATCGTTTACTAGTTCTACGGAATCTCATAGGCTAGTCTATCATAAACTTCTAAAGTGATATTATTGACTGCTTTATTTATTTAGAATTTTTATTTATTGATTATATTCAAGAATAAATGTATAAGCTTTATAAGTAAATTTGAGTTGACATAATGCTATTGAGGCAAATTAAAAATAATCTAAAAATTATTACTTTCAATAATAAAAAGTAAAATGTGCTAGATTTTCAGCAGAACAACGAAGTGACAATACCTTTAAATGAAATTGATAATAAAAAATAAATACTATCATAAATATTTGCGATATGATGTTATTATACGGTTGCTAGAGCAGAAATTCACTAATTAATAATAAAAAAACAAACTTCAAAATATGCTTTTTTCACTTGAGTATAACATTAAGAACACTTAGAAATACAGTGTCAGTCAGCATTCTCCATTTCATAGACATTAACGTTGCAATATAAGAGAAAAGGGAGAAAAAATAATTCATAGAATTATTTAAACTCATTTAAGCTCTCTTGCTATTATTATTATCTATGAATTATTTCCTTTGATCTTCTCTTGTATTCCAGATGCATTTGTGTATAGAAGATGGTTTGGAATGAACTCTTATTCATGAATATTTTTAAAGAGTCTTCTTTTTCCTTTTTATGAAGCGAAAAAGCACTTATGTTTTGTGATCCACATATTTATAAAGTCATTTCCGCGTTTCCCATTGCATTCAATGTTATATTGAACATTTACTTTTTATTGTTATATAGGCAAAATGCAGTTTTCAATTTATTATAAATATTACAAGGAAATACAATGTCGCGGGATGTACCGAGACAAGTAGTAAATCGTTTTAATATGGAAATGATAAATAATGCGCTACACCTGTGCTCAAAAAAATAACTCACGATGATGGATGTTGGATGAGTAAAATCTTTAAACGACCTATTAAGGAACAATACTGGTGTAAAATACAGACGACATTAAAATTTCTCTATAAAGTATACGAAAATATTTGATTTTACGTACATCTTCGTATTCAATATTTCCTATTAATCTTCTATCTAAAAAAAGGCTAAAATTTTTCAAGAACGCAAATAACATAAGAAATGAAGCGTGCGTGTATCAATTTCCTTGTTATTATAAAACACTTACCAAATTCTGCCGCCCAGATGACTCCCACGATCGGAGAGATGAGGATGAGGAGTCGGACAATCGGTGGCGGTCCTGGCATCTTTACTCCTCCGTTACTAGCTATCCAAATAACGTTAGTTGTAGTGCGAGCGCGTGCTTCCTTGCTTTCTGCTACAAGAACGCACGCGCATGTGTTCTACTTCCGCCTCGCATATCGACTCTCATTACAACGACACGCCTTCGCATCCATGACAAAAGCACCTTCTTTCCCACGTGATGACATCCTGTATTTACTCTTGAGGAAAACCGTGAGGTAGAAAGCAATAAATCCAAGCAATCTTATTAACATGAATTGAAAGCATTTAATGCAGGAAAGTTTCAATTTTTGTTCTCTCTAAACCACATTTTTAACATTTATGGCACGTTTACAGTAAGTGTTATTGATGGAAGTAAAATAAAAAATAAAAATATTATTTATTTGTATTCATTATTTTTAAAGTTATAAAATCATAGGCATAAATTATGAAATATAAAATTAAAATTCATTGGTTTGCAAATGATCACGCAGATTGATGTGAATGTTTCGCTTCACTGTAAGCTAGTCAGTCGGTATTTTTCTGGATTCGTTCGACCCGAGTTCATTGCATTGCTTTCAGAAGAACTGATGGCGAGGCTGGAAGCGGTTGTTATGGTGACGACAAGGTGGCGCCGTCCCGCGGCTGGACGTCAGAAAGACGGCAATGCCAATCATACCGCAGCCGTAAATCGTGCATCACAACTGACGTAGAAGCGATTAGGAGGGAGGTAAGAGAGCGAAAGAAGGAGAAAAAAAAAGTAAACTTTCCTACAAACATAACCTAAATACCTCAATTCCAACAAGAAGGTTGAGTTGGACGGCAAAGAGATAAATGGAAAACAGAATTAGTCATGAGCTTCGACGAAAAATCGCTGATAGGATAGGTGAGGTTGCCTATTAATTAAACAGGAGGACTCTGGCGCCGTTCTTCGACGGCGATACGACTTACGATTTACTAACCCGGAAATAATGGATTTTGGAATAATTGGAGTAAATGTGCGTTACTGAGAAATTAATTTTTTTTGCTAATATTAAAAGAAAGAAATACGCTGACTGAATATAGAATTTTTTTAAAGATAGACTTAAAAAGCTTGTAACCCATTATTATGCCTTTTTTATAATGATTCCTAGACAGGAACCGTCATTTAGCACACATTCATCATCGGCGGGCACCTGACTTTTCATATTCCATAAAGACAATGGAATCTTTCCTGAAAATAAAAACATACGTCTGTGTCATTAACGGTGAGTTTCCGTAGGAACTTCCAAGAAATGATCTATTTCAATTGACCAGAGGCCAAGTTAACAATAACTGAGTCATTCCATTTTAGAGTGTCTCACTCGTGACACTTTTTTATGCTTCAATAAAGCTTAATATTTATAGTAGAGATTTAATTCAAAGGAAACTTTACGGTACATATTGCCATATTCACCTTCTTAATGTTTGGATTAGTTAGGGTTTAATCTCATTTCAAACTCTTATTGCTGATAGAATGATCAACCTGTTTAAAAACACTGGAAATTTCCATCATGATCTCTTTTTTTTCAAAAAAATTTGTTTATTTATTTATTTACGTATTTATTTATTTATTTATTTACTTACTTCAAGTTTTTTGTTAAAAGAATAGGAACAAAAACTTAAATCAAGGAATAAAAAAAAAATCTCCCAAAAAAGAATCAAAATTGACCAAACGGGTCCTACATAATTTAAACCATCATTATAAAAAGTCTTAGTCCTCCTTTTATTCAAGATTGAAAGAGGCATTTTATTGATCAAAACAAACAAAACAATAAGGAAATACTGTGGAACGGAACTAAATATAAAGCGAAAACCTCTAATCGACAAGGAGAATATAGAATTACCGGATACGTATTTCAGAGACAAAAAAAATAAAAAATAAATTAAAAAATTAAAGCTAGGAAGAAAAAAACAACTAGTCTTTAAACATTTGATAATCTTGCAAATGAAAAATGAATTAATAAACAAAAATTCTTTAGCTGTGAAAAGGATACGTGATCGTATTTTATTTTATTAGACTTCAGTTCAAATAAAATGCATATTAAAAGGTTTTCTTTAAATTGCTTATTATTTTTTCCAGCTGAAGCTGCTTGATTAATCGAGTAAAAAGGATCCTGGCTATAAAAAATTAAAAATAAACTAAAGAATAAAAACAACGTTATCTTTAAAGTAAGCTGTTTAAGAAAATACAATTAGATGTTTCAACTTAAGTTTTTGACTTGCATTGTTTAAATGTTGGTTTTTAGGGTTTTAGCATCATGATAAAACCCTATTAACGACGGTATAGATGTATGTATGTTCTTTGTATGTGTGTATGTCACACGCCATAACTTTTGAAAGGATTGACCTACTGGCTTGAAATTTTGTACACACGTAGGCCCTATACAAAGAACGGTGCGAAAAATATAGCGAATCCTCTAAGATGGCCCGGAGCCTCTCATGAGCCACTTGCATGAATTTCATGGTTCCTTTTTTATCTTTTGAACAAAGAGGCCTAAAATCCTGAGATTTCGTAAATTTGTGGAGTTCGGTTCTAAAATAATAAAACCAATGTACAAGAAAAGTGATATAAGCCTCTAGGGCCCCGCCGGAGGTCCCGAGCCCCCAAATACAGTTGAAGCTATAACATTTGAAGGGAACGACCTAGGAACATGAAATTTTGTATATTCATAGTGTGTTACTAAAAAAATATTGCAAATATACAAAAAAGTAAAATAGGTCCCAGCAGAGCCCCAGAGGCCCCAAATTGAAAATTTGTGCCCCTCCACTTATTATAGTCACGAACCGCTACTGCTCGTAACATTTTGATGCTAAAACCCTTATATCGTTGGATAACGATGCCTTAACTAATTTTTAGTTCATAATAAAATCTTGCAAATATTCCAAGAAGGATCTTTAGCTGTGAAGCAGAATTACAATTATTAATGTACTAGCAAAACCCTTGCGAAAATCGTATTGTTAATGACCGGATATTATTTTTCACCACTGTCCGCCATTGCCATGTTTGCTTTTATCACTTAGCGAACTCTAGTCATGTTCGTATTTCAAATGATAGATACGATGACATACATATATAAAAGGATTGAAATTGTAACTTATTAAATTCGCATAATTTCGAAAGGTTTATATATACAGGGTGTTTCAAAAATACTTTTATAAACTTTGGGAACACGTTCCTTACACAAAACAAGAAAAAAAAAAGTTCATATAAACATATGTCCGAAAATCCTTTGTTTTCGAGTTATTAATGTTCGTTTGACTCATTGTATCCCAGATGGCGTTGTGTTGCGAGGGAGACTTGTTAACATTCGTCTTTCGTGTGTCTTCAACGTGTCCATTGTGTACATGTACTGCAGGAAGAGAGTTAACTGAAAGTGTTCCGTTCAAACATAGCAGGATATTCATTTCGTGAGCAGGCAGACATGATTTTATATATGGCCGTGTGATTGGTAATGTTCGAGATGAACTGGCTGGTATCTACCTTGACAGATGGATAGGAAGAGGAGGACCAGTTCTATGGCCTGCACTTTCCCCACTACCTCAATCCTTTGGGTTATTACCTCTGGCGACACCTTAAACAATTGGTCTATGCAGCAGACCAACCGAATGCAGAAACTTTTCAACGACATGTCATGGAAGCCCGCGAAACCATTCTAATCCTCCAGGGAGTATTTAAAATAGAGTATTTAGAAGGAGGACATTTCGAGTTACGCATTCAAAATCGTAACTGTGTTCACATACGAGTACGTGTACTAACCACCACGTGTTACTATTTCAATGCGTAACTTGGAAACTACTCGTTGTAATTCGATCAAATTTAAACGGTATAAAGAGTTTTATATTTACCCTATTATTTCCCCAAATTTCATCATCCTAGATGTTATAGAATCTGAGTTATTAACACATCTGTTCATATCTCAGTTAGCGTTCAAATTCGGACCCATGTTCATATGAACTTTTTGGCTGAGAATCATCCATACTATCTCCCCTAAAAGTTTGACCTTATAGTTGTGAAACACCCTGTATGCTTTGAGTTCCCGCAGTGATGATGAATCCTTCGACAATATTCCCTGTTGTACCCGTCGAATATATCGAAGTGTCTAGTTGTCCAATGGCATAACGCACTTCCAATGGCTATCCAATACATCTCCAATTATCTCTTGTGACCTTACCTGCAGGTTGAAGCAGCTATTTTGACGCTGTTCTTTACTTTAACTGCCTTTACCTTGTGTGGATTAGGGTCATGAGTGTGTCCTGTCACATCAAGCAAACGTGTAATTTCCAAATCCGTATATGCAATACCTCTGCAATTCAATCCCCTTCTCTGAAAACATTCCCAACATATTTTCGTGGGAGTTTCCTTCGTATAAATACGAATGGCTGAAAATACAAATAAACCAAGTCCATTTTCAATAAATTGTGGATAAAGGCCAATTGTGGACCAACACCAAATTTTAGTACAAAAGAAATTATATTTTCGAGACATACTAACATGCATCTCTTTGTGTAAATCACGATTCCTCATTTTTTAAATTAAAATAACAGTTTAAACCTAAATTACTATGAATGTCAAAAATGTGACTTGGTCTATTTGCATTTTCAGCCATCCATATATCCGTCTACGCAGGGTTTGGCTCCTCCTCCGGTGTTTTTGATAATCTCCTTGGTACATCTAAACGGAAACAACAGTGTTTTTAAATAAAAAAAGAAAAAAAACTAACCTGATTTAACCTAATAAAAATTATAAAAAAGAAAGAAAATAAAGTAGGCATTTTACCTTTATGGTATTTTTCGTGACCACTACCGAGAAATTCGATTCTTCAGCATACTCTTATTCAAGGATAATATACACTTGGGAACAAAAATTAAACATAAATGTAAAAAAATAACATTTGAAGGTTCAGATCCAGAAAAACGACAAATGTTGGTATGGAAGTATCATGCAAATCAATTAGAATGTTAAACCAATGTCAATTCACGATGGGATTATCTCATAAATGTAAATTTACGCAAAGTGATTAAAGTGCATTAAATACAGTAGAGTAAACCATAGGGTTAAATTATACGCTTTTGCAAGGCACTCCTTGTTATCGTTGATTTTGCGTTTAATGTGGACCACAGACGCCAAATAGATCGTCTTGAAAGGCAGAATAATCGGAAGACTCGAAGCAGAGCAGTCACAAACGGAAGTCTCAGAGAACTGAATGTAACACAAAATGTGATTTCCAGATTTCGGAGACGGTTCCAATATAGAGGAGATATTAACGCCGACCAGTGCAAGGTCGCCCAATGGTTACAATCACTCAGCAGGATCGGTATTTGCAATTAACTGTAAGACGTCAGAGTAACCTACCTGCCAGGCAGCTATCGAACCAGCTTGCAACCGCTTCAGGAACAAAAGGTTCCAGACAAAAAGTTTACCGGAGGCTAAAGGAAGCTGGTCTTTATGCCAAACGTCTGGCAGTCTGTGTCTCGCTCACCCATGCGAGCTGTAGGGCTTATTTAAACTGGAATCGAGACGTCGTAACTGGACTTTGGATCAGTGGACCAACTGCTATTCACCGATGAGTCCAGATCCACTTTCCAAAGCGATTCTCGTCGAACCATTATCTGTTATGGTTGTGTTATGGTTTGGGGAGGCATCATACTAAACGGACGCACAGAGCTCCACATCTTTGAGAGCGGTACCGTTAATGCTCGGAGATACAGAGACGAAATACTAGATCATATTAGACTTTCAGAGGTGCGGTGGGTCCAGAGTTTATTCTCATAGACGATAATGCACGTTCCCATAGCTCTGCTGATGGAAGAGTTTCTGCAAAGTAAGGATATCTAATACATGGAATAGCCAGCAAGATCTCCAGATATGAACCCTATTGAGCATGCATGGGTTGCACTAGGAAGACGAAATGCATCCCGTTAGCCTCCACCAATGACCATCCCTGAACTCAAAGCTGCTCACGCCAGGAGTGGGGGCTTGTTGGCAGGAGTGGGGACTTGTTGCCAACCGAGCTTTTGAAAAACCTCATTGAAAGCATGAAACGCAGGTGTATGGCTTACGTGGCCGCTAGGGGCGACCATATCCATATTATCACCATTTTCCACATGTTTCATGAGTATGAAAACCATTTTTTTTTTCTGATTTCATAAACTTCTTTTTATGAAATAAAACATGTTTAATTAAACGGTTTGTTTTTTTGCACTTGCAATGTGGCATTGCACACACATCGGTCTACAAGTTCACATCATTCTGAAAGTTGGTTTATGAATTAAGTATATTGATAATGATTATGTTTAAGTTAAATTAACTTTTGGACACGAGTGTAGTATACATCAATCATAATTTTTAATTTTTCTTTATAGTATTTGCTAAGAAAAATAGCTTATAAAATTTTCCACGTTCATCTAACACTTCTAAGTTTTATTTTATTTTTTTCTGATGATGTCTTCATCGAGTCTAAACTGAACAATCAGTTTTAATAATGAATGCCATCGCAATAATACCTGTAAGCATCATTATTATTATTTTAAGCATCATAGCTTGTACTTCACTGCAGATCACGCCTCTGAAGCCCTTCTCCCTCTACCAAAACCACATTAATTTGTCACAAATCAAGGATGTTCTCCCAATTTGTCCACATGAGAAGTTTCGTCCGTTTTATTTATTTATTAATTTTAAATTCTCATAGTAATTTTCAATTTCCTAAACAGAAATTTCAACAAGTTCTAAACCTGTAAGCTCTCTGTATTTTCAAAGTTCAAATTCAGGTCAAGTTTATAATCGTTATGCACAACTTTTTTTTTATAGAATCAATAATAATTAATTTTTAATTAGAATTATTTTTGTTTTCTTTATAACCCCCACTTGAAAAACATATTCTCTTTCTAAAATGAGAATGCTGTAATAGTTTTCTAATTGATTTCGAAATCGAGAACAAAAGACAAATACCCTAGTTACGCACGTCGAATGTATGTTTCCAGAACTTCGATCTCTCTCCCTCTTTTCTCTCTCTCTCTCTCTCTCTCTCTCTTTCTGTCTCTCTTCTTTCGATAAATCCATACTTCCGTGTTGGAAGAGAGGACCTTTGACTTCGTCCCATACATTCTCAAGAGAAGTTAGCGCGACACGAATCAGTTCTTTTCGCATACTACTAGCAGTGAAAACTTGTCCTACTTAGATTTTTCTGACTTCCCTTTGCTTTCGTTTCATGATACCTTATTAATAATAAAGAACAATTTTACTTCACAAGAACTTTTCACTTGCATTTTTCAATGTCTCAAAGGAACTTTTTTTTATGATTATTTTATTTTTTATATTTGGAATTTTTTAAGAGTTTGAACAGCTCTTTCTCAAAAGCAATTATAAAAACGATGAAATATAATATTCTCCAAATTTTATGCCCCCCCAAAAAAAGATTATTAAAATATTAAATAATATAAGTAACAAATATTTCGTTTTTTTCCAATTTCTATACAAAATTTTTTTATTTTAAAACGCCTTTATAAAATTGGTAATGATCTTCACTATTCATACGAAAGTGGCTCGATCTACATTCCTGGTATGGTTTAAATATTATAAGCATTTATGTTTTAATATTAAATAAATAAACATTGTAAAGATTCCGAACATCATGATAGTGCACAAGGTAATGTACAATCGACTATAATTTTATGCATTTTTTAATTATACAATGCAAAAAGTAAATATTTAAATTTTTTAAACAGTTTAATAACTTTCTAATCTCTTCATTAATCTCAATGGCATTTTAAATGTTATTCTTCCTATTCTTCTTTGGTAGTTATAGCTTCAAATAAATAAAGTATGCCATCTCAAACATTATGCATTAAATGTCATAAGCAGCTAGTATGGTCAACTTCGTTATGTTGCATGTGATATCGATTGGTAATATAAAGACTCCATGTACACTATTAAATGTAATCAATAAAATGGTTTACATTACTGTAATCCACATAGATACAATGCATAGGAAGTGATAGTTTTGATTTTTTTTTAATTTTCAGCGCGTTAAATCATTGACAGTTCGGACAGAAAATGTTCTCTGAATATAGATTGGATTTCAAGAGATCCGTGTTTTTACTACTGTAAATCATTTCGGGAAATTTCAAATTTCACTAGGAATAGAGGTAAAATACAAAAGTTAAAAACTGTGGATACACATTAATAAGGAGAAACAAACCTCTTGTCCACAACAATTTATTGTCCCGTATGCACATTTCGGCTACCCATCAGTCATCGGAATACAGAGTGCATCGTGAAAAAAAAATAATGTGGATATACATTATTTATAGAGGTATGAACACTTTATGACTAACACTATCTTATCATCTGTTATAAGATCTTACGTTTGTGTTTTTCGATAAAATACGATCAACTTTTCTTACTGTATAAGAAATATCTTCTGTTTATTTAGACTATTTGTGCTATCAGTTTTCAGATTCTTGAAAAGTGAAATTATAGAAAAACCAGCAGATATGAATCAAGTAAGAAGGCCTTGGGTATCACACAAACTATTAAAATGAAGTTGATGGAGGCCTTGTAGTACATACGGGGAAAGAAACAGGCCGGAATTCTGTCTGAGTTATTTCCCCTTATGTACTGCAAGGCCTCCATTATCTTCATAACCACAATAATGAGAAGTCTCTATTCCATTAATATTAAAAATTGTAAATAATGTGTCAATAAGAGTTTTAAAGAGTTTGATGAAATTAAAAAGAGTTTAATTCGGATTATATGCACACTTCTGTAATTAGATGTTAAGGAAAAAATAGAATTTAGAGGGAAAGGTCAATGTGCCCCTCCCCCCGCTTTTTTTTTTATTTATTTTGTAATATAAACGTTATAAGCTTTCTAAAACCAGGTACTATAGCGTTAAGAAAGTCTTATTTTGTTGGCATGAAGTTACATTTTTTGAAGTACATAAAATGCTCAAAATTTTTGAATAATCATATGTTTATACTTGGTCAGTCCAAACAGAGCAAATGAGCTGAAGTGTAGGTGTCATGGCCCATGGGGGGGGGGGGGGGGCATTTTAAATGTATTAAAAAATAATGTTACTGAACTCAGAAATGAAATCAACATTCAATGGTCAAATCATTGAAATTAGTAATTATTTATATCTACTATTATCTAACAAGAAAACTTGAACGAGTTTTCTTAAAAGTAAAATCAACACAATTCTACAGGGTGAGCACAAAATCTTTCCCTGATAAAGAAAATTAATATATCAAAAAACTATGCCAGATAGATACATACGGTTTTTTTATTATGATTTTCATCTCAAAAAAAAATAAAGATATAGATCTCAAAAATAAATTTCATCAGTACTGATCATACTGACATTATCTTCTTATTTTGGTACCGAGATGGAAGAAGAAGATAGCTTACGTCGTGTCATCACTCCCATTAAGTTTACCATTTCAAGGAAAGTCTCATGGAAAGTCAGCAATGCTTCCTGTTTCTGTAAACTTTTCATACAAACGTTTGATGCTCTTAAAATTAAGAGGTCCGTGTCCCATACTCATTTCTAAATCTCCTTTGCGCGCTAATCGGTGATTTAGTCTCATGAAACCACAGGACGCATTGAGCTTTCTCTCTCATAGACGCCATTTTCAATATGACCGATGTTAGTGCCACCTACATCGTTTTTGCTCCTACCGTACCAGCAATTTGAAGACTTTTTGAGATGGAGATCATATTACAAAAAACCGTATGTATCTGTCTGACATAGTTTCTTGGATATTATTATTTCTGTTAAAGTTTAATTCTTGCAGAAGGACTCTGCGTTTGCATTATTTTATTTGACAGAAAAAATCACAGACATAATAATACCCTTCTGGTCTGGCACAATCACTGTGAGCTCACTTGCCATCTTTTGCATTGTACTTATTCTTCACTCCGTCCACTGTTCT
Organism: Rhysida immarginata; assembly: GCA_023313115.1. Taxonomy (NCBI): domain Eukaryota; kingdom Metazoa; phylum Arthropoda; class Chilopoda; order Scolopendromorpha; family Scolopendridae; genus Rhysida; species Rhysida immarginata. Next base: position 375,396 of record JAHWFO010047778.1, on the reverse strand, counting down.
CTTTTGCTACCATTGCAGAAGATGCAATTAGCGTCCATGTTGTCAGGTGCTCTGTCTGTTTGGAACAAAGTTAAGGACATCTTCAGATTTGGAATAATTATCTATAATTTCCTCATTTCCTCCCTCTTCGTTACTGCCGGTCATAGTTGTAGCCACCTCTTGGCTCTGGTACGATTGCTTTTTCCTCTACCACGGACAGAATGGCCTCTATTAGCTTCGGTTACGGCTACGACCACATTCACCACCAAATAAAACGATGAAACCGAAATGTTGATTACAAACTCCGGGGATCATATTACCTATAGGGGCCGAATTAAACAAAAACACTAGGTTTGATAACAGTAATAAGATCTAAGGAAAAAACCTAACTCGAGTTTATCTTCAATATGTCACAGAGGGAACATTATCAGTTATATATTACGAGTACAACCACAGTCTCTTTTGCACATTTCAATAATAATTAGAACAAAAAACATTTGCCAAGAAAAACTGGGTTGATAGTAGTGTACCGACAGATGGATCAACAAAAAGCGTTATCTATACTTTAAAATTTGCAACTGATTATTGCTTTATTGGATATTATAGATGACATTAGTAGTTGATTTATTATCCTGGGGGGGGGGGCGCATTTACAGCAGGGGCACATATTTTTACCTTTTCCTCTACATGTTTTCTAACAGAATGGTAAAATGGTTAGGCATGGTACTCTTTCTAAGAAAGGATTTTAGTTGTATAGCAGATGAATGGTTCAAGCCGATAGTGAAATTACAAAAATATACTGTCAAGGTGCTGCTGCTGATTCGAATACTTTGATTAAGCACATCATCGTCGTCATCATGAAACTTAAGCACTTCTGGGCGTAACTCTCCACTTTTTAATGCGAACATTGGATATAGATCTGGGAACAGATTTTCGCAGCTTTTCAAAATAAAAATTGAATACAGAGTGGTAAATCCCTGGAAAAAGTTAACGTGTCGGATAGAGACTATCCTTTGTCAAAACTAGAAATAAAAGGTTAGTCCACGGAATGTCTATCCGAAACGTCAGCTTTTTTTCAAGGTTTTTACAAAGTGTTCAATTTTTGTTCTATTCCAGGGCTTTTGTATCTCGTCCTTCTTTTCTACTGCATCCGTCAACCCTAAAATGAGAAATAATTGGCCATTATGAGCCATACATGCAGTGTTAAACCTTTTTTTTTTATAAATCAAACACTATGTGAATTTATAAAAAAGACATGGAACTTTTATCATTTGTAACAAATGAACATGAAAGAGATCGTAATTACACAGCAAAATAATATTAAATGTCTAACATTTACAATGCCTATAACACTGTAAATCAAAAATTTGCGCAATTGGTTCGTGATATGTGTTTTGTGTTCGTGCATGAACATTACCTTACTCCATATGACGAAACTCGATTCAAAGATGCATAACATACTTTAATGATTGTTTGGGTTGTTTTTTTTTTAACTTTTTATCCTGAATATTTTTTGACCTATCTTCGTATGTGACAAAATGCTAAACGAACTGCTACAACCACTACAACTTAACATAATATTTTTTTACCAGAAAAATGCTAAAGAATGCCCAAAGAGGTGTTAATTTTTAAATTTTTTACGGGAATTTTTATTTCAAAATTTTTTTTTTCGTTTTTTTTTTATTTTTTATATAAGCTTTTCTTTGTCCTTGCTTTCTTTTTCTGAATTTTTTTTTCAGAATTTAGATATTTCTGGATTTGGACGTGCTGTCTTGCTTCCTTGCTTGGCTTTTTTTTTTCTGTTAGTTAGTTTGCAACATGAGTAACGCATTATTTAAAAAATTTAGCGATAACAAATCCCTCACAAATTTATTTTAATTATAATTCTGTTGTATTCTCATTTAAAATCTATTGAAATTTATTAAAATCTTTTCTGTATTACAATTAATGAGAACTTAAATTATCAAATCAAAATAAAAGTTTTATTATGCTGGAGAGGAAAATATTTTATCATTCTTAACATTTTACAAAAAGAATTCACCATTTTACCAAAGTTAATGATATCTGAATATAAATGTTATCTAAATTTTAAAAATGATAAAATTAAATATTTATAGGTCTGTTAAATTAATATTGCCAAATCATTTAAAAACTTACCTCTTTTCGTTCGTATCATATTTGCTATTCACTGAATTTAATAACTATTAAAATCTAGTTCACTGAATTACTAACCATTTCGTGACTTAAGAGCTGTCTGCTATAAGCAAATCATATAAAGATGATAATCAAACTGCTGTAGAAATAACAAAAGGAGACTAAAGTCAATATAGAGTATAAACAATCTGCATCGTTGCTAAACAACTGTAATATACCGTTCCGCAATAATGATATCGATTAAATCTAAAAAAATATTTAACTGCTACTTATTTTTGCAATATTACGTTAAAACCTTTTCGAAATACGCATTTATAAAAACAACAACAAAAATAAGAAAACTATAGAATTTTGCAATCAGTCTGCGTATGTATGGATAACAGAAAATTTGATAGTTTGAGCTTAGAATGCCATAAATTCTTATGATTCATGAAAAAAAATCCAGCCCAAATATTTTGCGCACTTAAATTATCTTAGCCTTACGCAACATTACGTCATCAGTGACTGTTTCAATTTATGGCTGGACAAGATGGTCACGTTCTTCAGTGGTCGTTGTTCTATAGATGAAATATGGTTTGAAAGTCGTTCATTTCACTTGACCTATATTTCTCACGTTGTGGAACTCCACTTCGACCTCTCTCCTCCTACCCCATCTGCTCTTTCAGAAATGAAGGTTAGAAATATTGTAAAAGGACCTTTACCTGGAGAAACGGAAATTTTTGTCTGATTATAAAACATAGAATAGAAATATATAATGGTAATAATACCTACATATATTACATTTGGTTTATTATGAAATAATGTTTGTTAATAATTTATTGTCATCCATTTTTTTATGCAAAATGTATGAATTGCTACCACATCCAATTATATTTTTGGGAATTTGTATATCTATCTAGACAAATTTTTTATCACGTCTTGGTTGTTTGTATAATGACATAATTGTTTTATGCTTATGGGATAGCAGAGCCAGAGAGCACCATTACGTTAAAAAAGTGTGACCGGTTAGAAGTGAATTTATTCTAGGAAAAATTAATGCGAAGTACAACCCCTTGGTTCCATCAAAGATTATAATTTTACTTCCTGTTCAGGCTTGATGAAAAAACTTTGTAAAAGCACTTCACCAACAAGGAGGTGCATTTAAGTGCTTCAAAATGTTTTACCAAAGTTATCCGAAACCAAACTTAAAGAAGGCATATTTGTTGGCCCACAATTTTCTCTAATTTGAAAATGCATGAGCATCTTTTAGAATGGTGGTAAAAGAATTCCTAGGAAACAAAAAATGCGAGAACTATAGACAAATTGTTTCTGAACTTTTGGTTAATTACTACAAAGTAGGTGTTAATATGTCTTAAAAATCCACTTTCTAGATTCACATCTTGATTTTTTTCCTGAGAATCTAGGAAGCATCCGTGATGAACAAGGTGAAGGTTTTCACCAGGACTTAAATTAACCTGAGCAGCGATACTAGAAATCTTGGGATGAGCATATATTAGGGACCTGTTGTTGGCTGGTGATAACAGAAACTGACTCAAATTTATACAAAATGTGGTGTATTTTTAGTTTTTTTTTTGAGTGTGTGCGTGAAAAACCTGTTTATTTGTTTAAAAATGGGAATAAGTATATATTTTGAAAATGTGACGTGATCGAACTTTTTTGACAATAAATTTGGATTTAGCGACCCCCACAATCCACATAATAACCCTTTTCTTTTTTGGGGGAATAAACCTGCAAACTAGTGTAATTTATTTATACATTGATACTCTAAGATTAATGATAAAAAAAATAATTAATAATCGCTAAATGACCATAATAATTCTCGCAATTTTAATGTCGCTGGATTGGCAAAAATATATCGCAAATATGGTAGTATCATTACAGGAACGATAAGAAATCAAAAGAAAGATAATACAGTTTCTACAGTATTTCATCAGAAATATTAAACAAGTGTAGCGTAAACATTTTATAATTAACACAAAATAATACCAAACATGTTAGTACTGAAAATGCTGTGTTATATTAAATCAAGTCTAATATTTATAAATTCATAAATAAAACGCTTTCACAAATTTAGATGGGATATTCACATAAAGATGTTATTCATACAGAGATAGTAATTTTAAAAATTTTAAATAAAAGAAAAACATATCCGTGCCCCACATGAGGGAAATTCCTTTGAAGGTTGTTTTTTTCATGCTCAGAGAAGCACTGACTATGAAGGCACGGCTTCGTAATGCCAATAGAGGGCGGAAATCCTAAGCCGAGTTGAGGAGAAAATAAAAAAGAAAGAGAAGCCAGTTTTTGCGTAACTCTTCGAGTCTCGTTGACTCCGAGAATTCACACGCAACAGACAGAATTTACGCACTCCCGTTACTACGAATAGCCGGTGTTGTCTCGCAAAAGACTTTACGATGGTGTTCTCCCGCGAAAGTGCACTCGAATTTCTGAAGAGAAATTTGCACATTGAGTGCGACAGCAATCGACTCATCAATGGCAACAAGCTAACTCTGTTGAATGAAATCATACGGGCTTTTTACCAGTATATCCCCTTCAATGTAAGTATTAAATAGGCAATCCCATACTATTGAGGTCAGTGAAATGAATTAACGCGGATATGTCAATAATATACTGAGCTCTAGAAACATAAAGATAAAGAGAGAGGGGGAAGCAAACTTTAAGTCGAATGGTATTTATTTCAGCACGTATCGTAAAATCCGTAATAATTCTAAGTAATAAGTCCGAAACAAGTTTGGTAAAGGAGTGGCTTTAACAATTTGATCTACAAAAAATTACATTGAAAGTTAAGTGAACACTCGTTCTCTGTAACCATTGTAATAATAACGTTAATAATATCGACTAATTTACTTTCATTTGAATTTATTTTGGTTTTGTTTTCTTCTTTTAAAAGTTCCGTTTTTAAGCTTGAATTTGGCGTTCGGGCAAATAACGTCAAAATTTTGGAACTATAAAATTAATTAAATAATTAAAGGAAACTATATAATATAATATAATATAATATTTAAATTAATGTAATATAATTTCGTGTAACATAAGACCACGTGAGAATGTAATGTCAAAATATAAGTGTAATTTAGATAGCGTTTAATTGTTGCAGTCGTGTATTTATAGCTTACTCCTAATTGTAATATTTATTCTAGGACGTATTTGAACAAATGGTTTTGATTTGTTTGTTTTGTTTTTTGTTGGGTTTTTTTTTCCCTCGATATTTTAGTTTTTTTAAAAAAAAAAAAACTTTTTATTTTGAGATAAAAAAAAACAAATTGAAATAAAATTGCGCAAATTCCTATTTTCGGCACTTTAATATACAAATTTCATGCAAATTAAAAATTCACATGAAGAAGGAAAAGAAACAAGTGTTCCGCGATGAGTATGCTCGTAAACGAAGCTCCCATGAAAAACTGAACATCGTGGTCGAACAGACAACACATTCAAGTGCTTTTTGTTGATTTTTTTTTCCAAAATCTAAGTGCAACTTGCGTCCGTGTATCTTAAAATGATATCAAAGCGTGATTCAGCGCTCAACGTACTTTTTACATTCAGGACATTTAAAGGCCATCCCGATTCAGGATGAATTTAATTCTTTTCTTATGGATCCAGCGTCATTCGTTCAACCAATCAGAAGAGGTATTAGGTTCGAAGGACGAAGGGGATATTTTCCCCTGCTCCTGACCAAGAGCGCATGCGCGAGATACAGTTCTGAACTTTGGTGTTATTTGCCCTTTTTAAACTTGATAAAAGGCATTATTATTATTATTATTATTATTAGTAGTAGTAGTAGTAGTAGTAGTATTTTAAAGATGCATAATTAAGAAAATTCAATAAATTTCAAATGAAAACAATTGAAGTCGAATTCACTCTTGTTAATCATGTCAAATTGATAATAAGTGAGCTTATAGAAATTTAAGTAACTTTAACTAAATTACATTTTTTCAAATTTTAAGTTTAAATAATTACAACTGAAATATTATAATTTTGCTAGTGCTATTATCTAACTTAATGCGATTCAAATTTGAGTCTTATTTGTTTACGGAAATTGTAGCTGGTCATTGTATTGAAATTTTTAAATATCTTTGGGCAACAATTCCCTATAACCGATCCTAAAGATGAGGTAATTTTATAATTGTAATTTCATCTTATTTTAACAATTGTAAGATCAGCAGAGATGACAGTGACTTCAGACAAATTCATTTTCTTCTGAAAATTAAAAAAGAAAATTAAAAGACAGTATTATAAAAAGCTACTAAATTGACAGAGGTTTATTAATTATTCTAAAATAAATTTAAGATAAATCTGCGTAAGAAGCACATTATCTTTTCATCTAATCATTTTAGATAAAATAATAAGTTTTGTAAATACGTATATCTTAAAAATGATTTAAAATATTGATAAAAAAATATTACAAGATAGTGAAGATTCATCATTTAATTCATACAGCTTTACCCTACCCGCACATACCTCTTCCTTATGACGCAAAAATTTTTTTGCAATCTATTATACCTTCCATTATCAGTTAAGAGATTTTTGTACTTGCTTTTACTGGATGTTGAAAATAGAATACGGCAGCCATAATTTTGCGTCCTCATTTCTATAACATATTTCTTTTTTTAATAAATCGGTTTTGTGTCAAGATTAAATGAAGGGTTTGATGAAAAAATGCATTCTATTTTAAGTTTGTTCTAATTAAGTATTGAATATAGAGAATTTAATTCAGTGATGGAAAAACTGACATCGACAACTTTTAAGGCTTTATTGTTTGAAGAATCCATGATTGAAGTTGATTGTATGAGATTTTCCGCACTTGCACTGATGTTATTTATGAACAAAAAGATTAAATCTGTTTATTACGTGACAAGCATTAGCGTAAAAGCGCGGAAATGAAAATAAAATTTAAAGAAATAAACAGAGCGGAAAAACGGAAAATATGAAGAAAAATAAAACGCGCCTTTAAAAGCATGAAGAAAAGAAATAAAAGAATATAAATTCAAATTAAAATAGGCTAAAATAATCCAAATTGTTATTGAGTTAAAAAGTAGAATACGGTTAAATGTCCGGGCAAAAAAATAGATATACAAATTAGGCTCCTCTATTTTACATTAATCTTTTATACATTTACGAATACACAAGAATATGAGCATCTGACGTCAGTAGTCATGTACCCAATATCTTGGTTCAAATTCTGGAAGATGAAATCAGATTCAAAAAGAAAGGAGAAATCACGGATAAAAGTAAAAAATTTTATTTTCAATAAAAGATGAAATCACAAATTTTTACTTTGTCCGTGGGAGAAATCTTCTGATATGAACATGGACGATCCTAGGCACTAGTAAAACATACATTTCTTCGAGTGGTTTATTTCGTAAAGATGAAATTACGCACAAGGAATTATTATTTGTTCTTACGAATCTCCTCTTTATACATAAGAATTATCTTCAATGTTAAGAAATTATTGATAACACTGTTATTAATAACCGTAATTCACGAAAGTCATGACGCGTATTAGCTATACAAGACGCCACTCATTCGCCATAGTTGAGACCATGATCCATATATGTAAATGGATTTACATACAGGGTGATTTACATCGAATGTAAAATACTTAAAGGGGGTATTATAGAGGTTAAGATAAACACAAAACGTCCTATGAACATGGGTTCAAATATGAACGATGAACAGAAATAAAAATGCCGCCACCAAGATCAACAAGTTAATAACTCAGATTCTGTAAAGCCTATATTAATGAAATTTGGAGGAATAACAGAGTACATAAGACTGTGTATACCTTTAAAATTTGATCTAATTCTAACAAGAAGTTTCCAAGTTACTCATTCAACATCATAATACGTACGTGTTCACTTGTGAGTACTAACTAGCACTTGTCACAATTTTGACTGTGTAACTCGGAAACTTCTCGTTGGAATTCAATCAAATTTTAACGGTATACACAGTCTTATGTACCTTGTTATTCCCCCAAATTGCATTAATCTAGGCTTTACAGAACCTGAGTTATTAACTTGTTGATCTTGGTGGCGGCATTTTTATTTCTGTTCATATCTCAGTTATCGTTCATATTTGAACCCATGTTCATAGGACGTTTTGTGTTTATCTTAACCTCTATAATACCCCCTTTAAGTATTTTACATTCGATGTAAATCACCCTGTATATGGATCATGGTTGAGACCTTGGTTGATTTAAAATACAGAGAAAGTAAGCAAAACCAATTTTTTATAAAACCACAATGGAATCTCAATTAATAGATTTTTTGAATCTAAGCTCTTTTTTTCTTCTTTTAAAATTTTTTAAAAGAATTATTGTAATTGTAAAATTTTATTTTCTCCTTCTATCATCCGAAATATTTTTTTAAAGGTTGTTTTTTATTTTCTTAATCTTTTTGTTTTTAATTTTTTTTTAATTTTCAAATATTGTTTCAGAAATTTTTTATATTTTTTTGCATTTTTTTCTCATGCTCTAATGTTATTTTTAATTTTTAAATTTAAAATATTTAGGGTTTCCTGTGACGGCTAATTATTTTTTCTATTGTAATTATTTTTTAAAAATAAAAAAAATAGTAAAAAAAAATAATTATTTATCTTAGCAATTAAAACAATATGACCACATTTCAAAAATAATGATAACATCAGAAACCCAACCAGCACTTAAATATTTGTAAGATTCCATTAAGATTCCATTTCATTTGATCATATATCACCGAAAAATTAACAATATCAGGATATTCAGTATTGGGAAATGATGTTGTTTCCAATTTGTGAGTGTTGTTAATGTCATTACAGAATTGGTGTTTTTCAATGTAATGATGATTCATTGCAGAGCACAAGCATCGGTTATTATACACTTTTACTTGTCTCACAACTTCTGTTTCGTTCAAATCTTGCCATCAATTTTTCACCCACTCCAAATTTGGTACACGGATTCTTTTCCGGTGACAGCATAAAAATTCTCAAAATTCAAATTTTTGGATTCGCCATATTTCAGAATTCGAATTAGATTTGGCGAAGGTAAATAGACTAGCAGATTTGGCCTGTAAACGGCCATTTTTCGCAAGAGAAGATAGAGAAGGCTATCTGGGTTGACAAAGCTCCAATTGCCTGCTAAATTCCTGTTTCCACTTGTAGGGAAAACAAAAGCGTCGATTTTAATGGTTGAGCGAGCCTTTAATTTCTTATCTCTAATTTTGAATTAAAAAGGATTAAAACTGATTTTCATTCAACGTTTCATGCCGGGCAGTGAAATGGACTACCTACAGTATTCGGGTTTTCTTCATTTTCACAAATACGGTATGTAGCAAAAGGATGGGTTAAAAACTAATTGCAAATCCAGGACAAAAAAGAATTAAAATATAGAAAAAAAACCAATGATACAGAGGGAAAACGATAATATATTTGTTATAAACACGATTATAAGTTAAACATTCATGTAAAAAGTATTAGTTTTGAAAAATTTCAAAACACTACCATTGAAAACGAAGGTGCGGAGATGAATAATAGGCATAGAAATACAATATGATACATTTCATTTTGTACATAAGATGCAAAGAAATCTACAGTAAATGATTAATTAAATTGTTTCAGTTTCTTGTCGCGGTCATTTGTTATCGCATATACGGGGTGTCCCGGAACTTCGTGTACAAACTTTCAGAGGAGATAGAGAACATCGTTAGGAACCATAATTACATAGAAAAGCATGGGCGGAAATCGATAGATGGCGCTGTACGCGAGCTATCAAGGTCGGCACGTGTGTCTTCCTCATTGTACAAGCCGACTGCGTGCGATCCTTCGAACAAAAAAATAGAAGGATTTTTTATGCTCAAAGGTACGATCAACATGAATCGTATCACAAACGCCGAGTTGATGGATATCTACTTCGTCTTCGGCCTAGCCAACGGAAATGGACGCGCTGTTGTGTGGGTGTATCGGGAAAGATATCCAACGAGGCGCCAACCAAATCATCAAATTTTCGCTCGGGTATATCTGAACCTTCCGGAATGTGGATCCTTCATAGCAACGATGCAGGATACCGGGCAGCCGCGAACAGCACAAACACCCATTTTGGAAGAGGGTCTGTTGCATTGTACTCTTTTGTTGTGTAATAAAGCGTTTTACACTGGTTTCTGTATTGTGGCCTTACTGTGTCTTTATGTCTCTTTATCACGTAAGGTTGACGTTTCCGCCCACGCTTTCCTATGTAATTATGGTTCCTAACGATGTTCTCTACCTCCCCTCCAAGTTTGTACACGAAGTTCCGGGACGTCCTGCATTATTTCTCATGTCAACACCCCCTTATTGTCTTTACATACAAAACGCACAACGATGATTGAGGTATCTAATAACATGTGTTTGAACAGGCTTTTGACATAGTACATTCACATTTCGTTAAAACACGTTATGTCATTAAAAGTTGCAGTTAATTAAAAATAATGAAAAAGTTGCCCTTTAAATGGATAGGCAGCTTCCCCGCAAAACATTGAAGAGAATTGAGACTCAATTATCTCAAAGATTGCTGAAAGGTTCGCACAGATATGTACACTGGTATGTTTACTAATTCGCAGAGCCGTTATGGAGAATCAGAGAGGAACGAGAACTGACAAATGTATTGAGGAAATTGCAGTTGAGTGCTTCTTATGTGGTGACGCTAAGCTTGATTCTTCTCTCAGTCCACACTTGTTAATCCAGTTTAATATGTTGTGCCTAAGTAAAATTACGACTCTTACAATGCTTGGTTATCCGAAAATATGAGCATCCTAATCCGAAAAGGGTATTTACGATGGCATTATTTCTCATAAGCTTAAAACATAATAACATGCACTCGCGACAACAATCACGCGAAGCACTCTCGAATTCAATTTCCTTCACATAAACGTGAATATAACATGTTAGTCAAAAACTTCGAGGACCACGGATATTGTGAATAAATACATTTAGTAAGCAAATTATTCTTCACATCCATTTTCGAAATGATAATCAGAACCACTGTCTACGAAGTTATGGCTTTATACGCCCAAAAAGAAAATAACCCTATGGCGCCAGGCTGTGGTCATGTATGGCGAAAGCCTGTTGTGCGTGTTTTTGCCAGCTCATTTTGGACCAAAAGAGAGCGATGTGTGGACCCATTGTGCTGTAAAAGAAACCGACGATACATTTAAAGACGCAAGAGCGGACCATGGCTTCATATATCAATTGAATCATCTGCAGCTTTTCGATAGCTACTAGCTTGTTTGGAAAAGCTTGTTTACTGGGGTATCCACTCCTCGAATTTTTCGACTATAGTGATTTTATAAAATATGCCGTGTTATTTTTTTTGAAAATTTTGAAAATATATTATTCTATTAAGTGTTTTAAAATAAGGATTTGCATTTTTCTTTTTCATTGTTATCTAATTTTAGAATTTTCGTCTTCTCGCTATGGATAAGGATGCCCGGACTTCACCATCGCTGGAAGAAATGCATATCGAAGTCGTTGCTAACCGTGGAGGCATGTGCAACACACTGAATGCAGTTTATAAATGTCTGTTGGATGCTCTTGGGTTTGAGGCTTCGTTGGGATGGGGACACATCCTCCAATGCCAAGTGCCTGATCCTCACCATATGCATGTTTTCGTAGAAAACTTAGTAAACGAAAACGACATCTTTTACACTGATGTAGGCTTTGGTTTCCCCACATTCGAAGCTGTCCCACTCAATGGTCTACCTCATTGCTACCAATTTGCTTTCCATCACTGCAAAATCGATTATGACGGAGAAAAATATACGCGCTACCACAAAAGCAACGCCGTCATGGGTACTATGAAAGAAGAAAATGACGATGTATGGATTCCGTTTATTAGCTTCACGTTAAACAAGAAAGAATTCGCAGATTATACTTCAGCGATGGAAGAAATCTATACGTCTCAAGAAAACAGTGTATTTTTAAACATCATTTATGCAGCCTGGTATCCTGTTGGCAGAGCAATAACCGTACGAGATTTAAGCATAAGAGTATGGGATGAATTTACACAAACAGTTACAGTTCTAAACCCAGAGACTATCGACGAAGCCTGTAACATTATAGCTAAGTATTTTATGACGATCGATAGAAAAACAATTGAAAAAGCGTTAACTTCATGGCAAGAAAATAGAGATAATAAGAAAGATACAAGCTGCATGGTATAAAATTGTTGAAACGGCTTCCAAAGAGGCGAAAAAAGAATTATTTTAGATTAATCTTTATCATTCAAGTTTTCTGTAAAAATGAAAGGGACTTCTCTTTATTTAAAGGTAAACTCTATGGAAAAATTCAATTTTAATTTTATTACATACTTATAGTATTCAATTAATGACAACTTTTCAGGAAAAGCAAAAGCATATTTTTGTAAAAAATGTTTATAGTGCTAAAGAAACTGAACATAGAAGTTAATAAATAAAGGACACAAAATGTTTTTCTGCAACATTTATTTTAAAAAAATGTGAAAATTTTTGGGCTTATGCCTATTTCGAAATGACCTCTTAAATAACACAAATTTTCAGAAGAACTGTTAGTTGTCATCATTATTTTCTTAATATTCATTGTTTATTGAAGTTGTTGGCTATGCAAAAATCTCTGTATTATACAGAAAAAATTTTTCTAATTTTTTCAAATCTTCTATTTTCTTCTCATTGATTGGCTCTTTACCAGCATATGCAGGCATGTTAGTAGTTGGTAAGGGTGGCCTGGTGCCCATCCTCTGTAAGAGCTGAAACTCATGACCGACTAAACAATCTATTGATTCACGTGTTGTCACAAGACCTGGTGTGGATTTGAAAAAGGTAAAATGTAACACCTTGGAAATAGCAAAAGTTATTTTTTGTCCTTGGGGACTCCTCTGCCGTAGGAATCTACAGATGCACTAGTTTCTTATAATGATTTGGCCACCATTTTTTAATGTGTATAATTTCTTCAGTTTTGGGCCTCCTTATTTCAAAATTTTCATTAGCTTCATCTATAAGATTTTCATACTCTCTTGATGTGTAAATCCTGTCATTTTTTTGAATATGTCACTTTGCTATCCCAAACATTCTATCATTTGGCAAGAACGAATGACCTCTTTTGGGTATGTAATATTTTATCGCTTGTATATTGTTATTTTGCTGGGCTACCAGTGATAAAAGAATACGGACCATGGCATGATTCCGATTTTGGCCGGCACAACCATCTGAAAATAGGTGTAGTTCTTCGGCATCATTACCAACATTATTTTTAATATGATCCAACACAAAGGTTCCCATCTCGTTAGGTCCTTTGCTGGTAACTCCTTCACGGTAAGAATCAAAGAATGGTTTACCTGTTTTCAGATCATAAATGCAAAACTCATAAAGCCATAGTTGACGTAGATAGAAAACTCTTTGCACTGGAATATGTAGAAGTGATAAATTTGCCATATAATCAAATGCAATCTCATATACCTTTAGATTATTCTTGCATTCAGTTTCCACTTCCTGTATTTTTTTGTAAAACTTATTTGCTTGTCTTTTGTGGAGCTCAATATCTGCTTTATACACTCTTTTTGCATTGTCATTAAGATGTGTTTTTTTTTTTTTAGTTTAATCTTCAACTCTTCACACAATGCACAAACGTCAATTTGCTTTCTACCAAATAATAAGTTAAAATTTTCATGGAAATATTTTAAATAAAACTTATATTTTCCTGGATGATCTGGATATTTTTGTAGGTATAATGAGTGCATAATTTTCACATTGAGTTTCTCATCTAAATAATTGTCCGATGTATCTTTATTATAGTAGTGCACACATTTGACAGGAAATGACTCGATATGCTCACGTATTTTAGCTAAAGTATTACCAGATACTGCATTGCTCCGTGATCCTTCTGATTTACCTCTGCCATCTCTGGGCTGCTCATTCGTTTTTAATAAATCATATAAACGTCTAACTTGTTTCTCAGAAATTCCATGAATGCTGTAAAATGCCGTTTTGCACACTTTTATTTGAACATCTTTCATCTTAATGTGACATGTGAAAGTAGATTCTCTCTTTTTCGGTTCTTCAGATCGGGGCCGTTTTCTCTGTGTTTCCTTCTTTTCAATCAATGCCTGCAAGTATGTATCGCGAGCATTTTTACTATCGAAATTGTTAATAAAACGGATAGTACTTTGCATAAGATCTTCGGATATAACCTCCATATATTTTAAATCACATCTGCAATAAACGATACACATTTTCTTGAGTTAGTAATATAAGTAGTAAAACATCGCGAAAAAACTTACATAAATATGGAAAACGAATAAGAAAAAAACAAAAACTAACCTGCAATGAGGTCCCGCTTGTCTTGGTGCCACATCTTTCCCGACATGGTTTTTATGAGCGTCCCCAGCAATTTTGGCTTTTTTTATTATGTTTATACGAGGGCGTTTTGAAAAGTAATGCCTCCATGGCTGAAACTTTTTTATTTGTTAACCGATTTTCAAAATTCTTTTTGTATCTTATACTCACATTTGTCCTCTATGTAATGAACTATTCACTTTTCGACATACTCCCAATCCCTTTCCACGCATTGCGTCAACGCGTGAACCCGTCGGAGAGGAATTCCGGAGTTGTCAACACCAGGATTGAATGGCAGCGTTTACCTCGCCGTCAGAACCAACTCATGTCCCTTAAGGGGCTCTTTCTTCTTTGGGAAGCGGTGAAAGTGGCAAGGTTCAAAGTTTTTCATCTTTGAACTTCAGTCATTCATCTTTGAACTGTAGGCGCTGCAACGCCTCTGGTGTGTGGCGACTCGTGTGCGGGCGGACGTTATCGTACTCCAGAAGAGGGTCCAAATCTGCCATTCAATCCTGGTGTCGACAACAACTCCGGAATTACTCTCCGACGGGTCCACCCAACTAGTCACGCGTTGGCGCAATGCGTGGAAAGGGATGGGGACTATATCGAAAAGTGAATAGTGCATTACATAGAGTACAAATGTGAGTATAAGATACAAAAAGAATTTTGAAAATCGGTTAACAAATAAAAAAGTTACAGCCATGGAGGCATTACTTTTCAAAACGCCCTCGTAGTTTTCAATGTTCCTAACACCAGGCACTCTTTTTCTAGATTTATAAGCATTTTCAGCAAGCTCACGATTCTCCATTTTGGTAACAAAAAATGTGGTTATATCACATTTGACAGCTGCGTTCCGTTTCACTTGAAAAGCGCTCGAGTCCAAGACTCGTGCCGTTTTCTTACAGACTTAATTTTTGATTGCTTTATAAATTAGCTTGTGGTATATGAAGACGTGCCCTTTCCACAGGGAATGTGTAAAACGCATTTAGGAAGATAATGGCGCCAAAAAGTGATTTTGAGAAAAAATCGGACTCGTGCTCTTTTCGAAATGACAGGTTCAATTGACTTTTCGTGTATTTTTTAGGATGGCTGGAGTATATCAATCGAATATTTTAGATTTAACTGAGAGGAAAACTGAAAAAAGTGAGAATTAGCGCTTTCGTCTGACTTTATTTTCTTCGACAAAATACTCAAAAGATGGCGTCCGTTCCGGCCAGGAGAACCTACCTTGACAGAACACTTCTGCGATCTCTTCTTCTACAACAGAACACTTCTACGATCTCTTCTTCTACAACAGAACACTTCGATCTATTTGAATTTAATTCACAAGTTAAGCTCCTTCGCACTCTTTGGAACCTGTGACACAAACGTCCAAACCCAATAGAAAGCAGTCTCTGTCGGCAGAATGAAAGTTTTTCGTTAATTTTTTGAAATTAGACTACGGTTTGGAAGTTAGCACATGCTATATGATTAATAAATAATTCATTCATCATTCGGTGTATGTTACTACAAAGTTTACTGTTAAACAATCTTAAAAACAGTTTTTAATGTATCATTTTATATTCTTACATTGTAATTTTTATAGACGATATAATAAATATTTTATAATATTCTAAGAAAGCCATTAATTTATTCCTGGGTTTCAAATAATAAATACATAGAACAATTGTCTGGTAAATGGTGAACGCCAAACTTAAATCAGTAAAGCGACGGGGAAAAAAATCAAAATCTTAAATAAAAGTTTCATTAAACCAGAAAAACTGTCCAGTTATCCATATTTAATTGCGATTATCGTTTATTAATTACCGTCAAGAAAGATGGTAATGTTTGGATACACCTTGTCGTCTCGACATGATGACAAGGACCCCCGTTATCATTCGGTGTAGGATAATATGGTCCCGGAGATAATGGTCCCGGATAATATGGTCCCGTAGACTATGGTCCTGGATATAATGGTCCCAAATGCAAAGTAGGATATAATGGTCCCAAATGCAAAGTAGCAGATAATGGTCCCATATGTTCAACATCAGCTCTAATGAACTTCAGTATAATCTTTTTAAATAAGGAAATAATTTACGTATAATGAAAGTGGAATTTGGGTGAAACAATTTTTTAATAATAATTTTTTCAGTTTTTTTTAATAATAACTCAAGTTTATACTAAAGTTGAGAAGCAAATGAATGTTTTAAATTTAATTATCATTCATATACCTCAACTGCATCCTATATTTATAACCGATAGGCCATTTATAACTTTGATAAATTAAAAAATATGATGGCAATTTAAATCAGATTTTTTTACATTTCTACAAATAAAGATAATTTTTAACATAAATCACTTTAATGCTTAATTAAAGTTACATTGTTTCAAAATAACAATAGTTTTGTATGCAATAAACAAATTAAAAATTAATACAAAAAATAAATTAAATACAAAAAAAAATTAAAATCTATTAATGCTCCCAACGCCTCCAAAAAGTTCTTCTCATTTGCTGTAGAGTCATTGATGAGACCCGTTTGAGCTGACAGAGGTTTTACGTATTGCCTAAACGCCTATGTCAATGTATGAGAGACAGTCAAATTTTGACAATCAAATTAAAAACAATGTAATTAATTAAATATTAAAGTGATTTATGTTAAAAATTAGTATATGTGTTATAATTTATCAAAGGTATAAATGACCTACCGGTTGTGTTAATTTAAGAAATTTAGATAGGCCATGCTGAACATATTGGACCATTATCTCCTACTTTGCATTTGGGACCATATTATCCGGGACCCTATTCTCCGGGACCATATTATCCGGGACCCTATTCTCCGGGACCATATTATCCGGGACCCTATTCTCCGGGACCATTATCACCGGGATCATATTATCCGCATCCCGTTATCATTATGTCCAAAGAAATGAATGAATGAGATAAAAACGAAGATCAAACTTGAAGATGTCCAAGATTACACTGTACTGAATATATAAATGGCAGTTCACGTTGTTCAAGAAGAAAAATCGCAAGTTTATGAATGGAAATCGTCATCTTAGTGTTGAGATGAGTTACAGGAATGCTTAAAAATCACTTATTTGTGCACAATAAACCACATGTATTGACAAATCTTTTATTTGTAAACTACGTAAAATATCCATGTTTGGGTCTAATATTGTTTAGAATAAATGAGATATGGGTCTAGATATAGCAATAATGGAAAACTTTAATAAGAGCCTACGCGTTTCGACGTTACGTCATCATCACGGGCAAAGTAATCAAGTGATACAAGAGCACATGGCCATAGTTCAAACACATGGTACAACGTTAGCCAATCAGAATCCAACAGAGGCTCTCCCTCCGTCCGACCAAGACAAAAGGTGAAAAAGTAAACAAACTTTACATTCAAAACAAAATAAAATTAATTAAAATAATTTAAATATAAATAAATAAATAAATAAATAATAATAATAATAATAATAATAATAATAATAATAATAATAATAATAATAATAAAATGAAATGGACCAATGACATAAACTGTTTTATCATGCGAGCCTACTACGCAGTCACTAAATTGGAAACTGACACTACAGCTTACAGACAACGGTTATATAACATTTTCAAAGAGACATATCCTCACATCACAATCACTGAACAACGCATTACAGATCAGCGTCGCACAATTGTTATGAACAATTTACCCTTACCCACGCTACAGAAAATAAAGCAAGAAGTTGCACAAAAGCTACAAGAACACGAGCCATCTACACAAACCGACACTCAACACACAGAATCAAACACTAACATTGACATCACTAATGAACTTGTAGAACACACACTCAACAATGAACTCCACCATGATATTCATCCACAACAAAACATGAATACCAAACTTATTGAAACATTAAACGACACCCTACAAAGATACCTTACAGTTTACACGGGAACAGATCCCACACAAAGACCAGGTATACCTAAAATAAACATAAACAGCAAAACAGGGGAAATTTTATCTTACATGAACACATATATCTTACCACAGTACATTGAAGAAAATCTATCTTTAGAATACATACACCTACTTATTTACACTGGGGCTCTTACAGTTTATCCACACTGGGTAGGAAACCAATCCATAAAAACACACAAAAATCATACACCCAACAGAAACCTAAATGGCAAAAGCGGATTGAGTCTGAGATTGACGAAATCCGCAAGCAGTTAGGTAGACTTACACAGTACACTAAAAACAACACTTCATCAAAGCAGAACAAACGCCTCAGACAATTATTTAAGAAGATTAAAACATACACCAGACATGAGCAGCACAATCAACACATTACAGAATATATGGACACATTAAAACAAAAGTTAGCTGCTAAAACACAACGCTTGAAGAGATACAAAACATGCACTCAGCGCAAACAGCAGAACAAGTTATTCGCAAACAATGAGAAGACAGTTAAACAAAGATTATACACAGACACAAAACACTGGTCTGCCAACACAAACAGCACTCCAACATTATTGGTCGTCTCTTTGGTCTGTCTCAGTTGAACATAATAGGGAAGCTAGCTGGATCAGGGAAGAGGAGCAATTAGCATCCACACTATCAAACATGCCTTATACTGACATAACAGCAGATGAACTCTCACAAGTCATTAAACGTACTCACGATTGGAAGGCTCCAGGTGTAGATAGGATTCAGAACTTCTGGTATAAGCGCTTCACCTGTTTGCATCTGCTTCACCCTTGCAAAACAGATCTCCGACACTTTTCAAACACCACAGACATTGCCACATTTCCTCACACAAGGAAAACATACATGGTACCAAAGTCACATAACACTACAGATCCCACACAATATAGACCTATCA
>JAHWFO010047778.1:314047-331074 GCA_023313115.1 Rhysida immarginata | reverse complement strand
AATTTCTTTTAAAAGGAACTTTAGATGCCAAAACGGCCAAAACCCAACGTTTGTAGCACGGTTTGTAAAAGGACTTATCGCGCAAAGAGGCTAACTTCAGTAATTTTTTTTAATAAAAAGAGACAAATAACAAACAACTGAAACTTAAAAATGTATTTGCGGGCTTATCCTGTGTATGTTAATAAAGTTCCAACTCTTAAATATAACCAAAATTACCAGTTTCGTGAAGAAATTTGAATCCTAAACTTCCAAGGAAATCATGAACGTTTGCCAAAAGTGTGCACGAAACTGTAAATCCACCCATTTGGCTGACTTTCAGTGAAAATCATGAACTTTTGCCAAAAGTGAGCACGAAACAGTAAATCAACCCGTTTGAGTGACTTTCGATTTTCCATTGATTTGCCCGCAAAGCGCGCCCTCGCGACCGTAGAGGCGCCTAGCGGCCAACATTCGAAATATTTCACTAACGGGACCAACAATGCTGCATTACCGAATAGGAAGTTTGCCCACCTGTCTTTATCAACACCTCCTAGAAATAAAGCCTGTGCACTGAAAATTCATATATTGTTACGTGGCATAAGAAGCCATAATTTACGGCTTATTATTGGTAGAAATACGATTAACAATGCCTTTTTATGATGATGTAACAATATATGAATTTTCAGTGCACAGGCTTTCTTTTTAGGAGGTGTTGTCTTTATACACCGTGATCCAAACAATAAACCTAAAGCACGAGCTAAAACTGCTCGAGGCACTACGTCATACCGAACGCATACGAGGCTAACGAGAAATACAGGCTCCGGCACTGAAAAGTCACCTGACCAAGATAGGTCTATTAACAATCCAACCTCCATTGTTTCCAACAAAGGAAAAAATACTGACTGTTAAAATACAAGATGGAAACAATGAAAGTTACATTGTTAATAGACCTATCTTGATCAGGTGACTTTTCAGTGCCGGAGCCTGTCTTTCTCGTTAGCCTCGGAACGCATAAAGGCAGAAAATAAACCTCAAAAGATAGGTTTTAAATAACTCGTATTCACGAGAGAAGAAAAATTGACAAAAATTATTGTTGACTAAGAATGGAACTATTTAAAATATTAAATTCCGAATAATTGTTGAAGCCAAAATCTTAGCTGATAAAAATACTTTTTTTCTCCAAAAAAATCATTTATATAATATTTAACAAAAAAATATTTTGTTTGCACAAAGATAAATTGAAAGTTACTAAGTCGGAATCCGCATTCTACTTAAGCTTACAACAACAGCTTCTGGCTAAGTGTGGAAAGTTAATTTTATTATTTTCCTTTACAACCACAATTGAAAATAACTAAGAATTAATTAATGGTCAATTTAAACTCGCTTAGCTTGCCCTAATTCCTCACCGACCGGAAGCAAGAATCCAATATTTCTGCTCCACAAAAATGAATATATGAAATTAAAAGTGTTTTTATTGTCCTACTTTTATATAAATATTCCTATTGCAGGTACCTGCTCCTAAATATTCCTATTAAAGATTTTGTCCTATTAAAGATTTTAAAGATTTTCCTATTAAAGACATAATATATTAACATTCTAGATTTGCTTTTAAGAGAATTAGAGGCAGTACCTATTATCTTTATACAATCGCACCAGAAAGCGTTAGGTGAACCCTTTAATTCGTATTAAACCGGAGGGGGCCACATTAACCTCCTAAAAGTGAGCGAAGCAGAATTGGAAATTCCATTAGTCGGAGAAGAAACTAGCAAGTGTTGGAATGCATAGACTGTCGGATAACTAACCGATTGGAACGCTAAGAATCGAGTAAGTGTCCTGGCAAGTGCTGAAAGTAAACAGGCTTAAAAATGAGACCATCAAGAAGGTGAATATTGCAGTTAACTCAGTGACTTCTATAGGTTCATCGAAATATTAAAAATTAAAGGCAAAAAAACGATCCTCGCTTTTTGTGTCTCAAAAAGGCACGTTTTAGTATGTATGTATGTTTGTCCACGTATTTATCCGAAACTAGAAATCGAATTGCAATAATTCTCTTTTTTTCTTCTTAGATTAAGTATCTTTCATCTTCATCTTAGGGAACAGTCCAGGTTTCATCAAAATCGGTTCAGTAGTTTTCAAGATATGGACTCATATAGCTAGGCGATAGTGAAAGTTTCATTAAAGTCAGTTTTTTTATACTCTGTTCAATCTTGTTCTTATCGGCCTCGGTGGCTCAGTGGTTGCGTGATCACTTCTGATTCCCGAGTACGCGGGTTCGATCCCGGCCGAGGACGACGAGGATTTTTCAGGGGGAAATCCTTCGGAAGGGAAAAAAAGCTGTTGGTCCCGTGTAGTCGTTTGCCGGCTGCACGTTAAAGAACCCTTGCGAGGCAACATTTGCGGCCCCTATAACGCCGTCCTGAAATGACCATGGCAGTTGAAAAGGACGTTAATACCAAACCAAACCAATCTTGTTCTTTAATTTACTTTATGGAGTTCAAAATAAAATATGAAGGGGGAAGCATTTTAATTTTATAAAATCGTATATTCACCTGAAAACATTACTCTAAAATTATTTTAAACATTTCGTTGACGAAACTTTCACTATCCTCTAGCTATAACCGGCCATATCTTGAAAACTACTGAACCGATTTTGATGAAACTTGGAATGTTCCCTAAGTTAAAAGATACTTAATCCAGTAAAAAAAAATTTGTGTGTCGCTGGACACCCGACCGAAGTGAAA
This sequence comes from Rhysida immarginata, assembly GCA_023313115.1. NCBI lineage: Eukaryota > Metazoa > Arthropoda > Chilopoda > Scolopendromorpha > Scolopendridae > Rhysida > Rhysida immarginata. The sequence goes on along the minus strand of JAHWFO010047778.1, from coordinate 328,354 downwards.
CTTCAAGTGCACGATAGTCAGTGAAAACAAGAACAGATGAAGGAACAGAAGTGCATGATAATACCCCCCCCCCTCTCCTATGTTCTTGGTGAAAAACATTGGATGATGTAATCAGTGAAAAGGATTAGTTACTCATAATGATTATAAACACAATAATTTAAAGCATGAAAGATTATTTAAAAGTTACGCGATAGAGAAAGTTTCATCAAAGTCGTTTTTTTAATACTCTGTTTAATCTTGTTTGAAGTCGGTTAAAAAGGCGCAAAATGACCTTAGTAGTCGACGCCAAATAATCTAATAATCCAAATAAACCAAACCATTAAAGAAAATAAACCTTGGCCCAAAATGGCGGATTTGAAGATGGCGGCCAAACTCCAAAACTATTCCAAAAAATAGAACACTTACCCTGGGTAAGTTACCCATGGTGGAAAGAAAGGATGGTGTGTGCACGCGCATCTCATGACGTCATGTGGATTGTACCATGGCCAACTAAAAATAAGACATGACGGATTTAAAGGATTTGCGCGATATGTGTCGCTCTTATAAAATTTAATATTAAAATGTATTTAATTTTTTATTAAATTCGAGACTTTCACCTATTAGTTTGTACGTATTTAAAAACCTTAACTATGTTTTCCTAATTGTTATTTGTGTTAATATTTAAAAAGAGAAGGATTTTAAAATTCATGAGGCAGAAAGGATAGCAGAGTATTAGAATTTTTTTAAAAATCATTTTTTCTTTTAATAAAAATTACCATGGACGAATGAAATTAAATATTATGGTTAGAAACGCATTGGCGCACGTGTTTTGCAATCCATATGAAACGGTGCGTAATTTAGCATCAAATTGCACACACCATCATTTCTTTCCATCATGCACCTACCGTATGCCTTGCTAGCATGGTCACATTGTTCATTTTACAAACCATTTCCGAAATTCAGCTACGTTCAGTGACTTTTAACCAGAAGCGGTAAGCAAAGTAAGCGTCGCATGGGGGCGCAATGAAGGATGGCGCCAACCAAGATTTCTGTCCGCGGGCAGCTCCCGTGAACGCGGGTAATTCCCCCCCCCCACCCACCCCCCGCAAGGAGGGCGGGAAAGTCGAGTTGCGAATTATCAATTCGATACTATAAAAAAAAACAAAAAAAAACTAGGCAATTTACCATTTTATTTCCTTCGTTTTAATGTTACAATTTTCTCGATGTCAGATAAAATTGTATTTTCTTTTTCCCGATAGGACACGACTGCATATTAAGCATTTAGAATCCGATCCGTGTTAAATGAAAAAAAAACAAACAGATTCTCCCCATCCCGGTTTAAATACTGGTTCAGTTGCTTTATGCTTTTTCCGAATGTGCGCCAAGTTATGCGAGACGAAAAACAAGCAAGTATCAGTAACAAAAGAAATAATGTCTCATTCAACGGAATCGCCCCCTAAAGTCTGGCAACACTGCATAGAAAACTGTATCCACTCCCCTCCTGAGTTTTGGACTATCTCCTTGCCTTTGTCCGTGAGCTTTGCCCGCGAGCTTTTTGTATTGCACGCGGGCGACGTGCACGATTTGGATGGCCCTGTATCAGAGGTTTCCATAGGGGCGCCTCGGAATCTAGCGCCGCCCCTGCTTTTGACTCATCCTGTACAGGGTGTTGCAAAAATATACAGGACAGTACTGCTGGGTGGCCTATCCTCTCGCTTCAGAGGCTGCTTCAAAAAATGAAATTGGGAAATTTTATTTTATTAACCCATTTACGTCGAAATTGGTAAAAATGGAAATTGAGACTTCATATCTTAAATTTATATTCTGTAGCATGTAAAGACATAAAAATAATTTACACAGAAGGCATATTTTTTTTTTTATTATCTAAAATGCACTTGAAGTAATTGAATACCTGCTATTTCATTACAAATTTTGAATTTGTTTTTTTTGATTGTTTTTATATGAAATAATGCTTCTCTTTCATTCACTATTTATTTTATCCTTTCATAAAATTAGTGAGCCCGATTTTGGAGCACTTTTTTTAAAATGGTAAAAGAGTAATTATTTGGGATTTTTTTAAATTGATATATTGTATGGTGTTTTTAATAGTGAGATCTGTAAAATAACTTAACCAGGTATGTATTCCCCATTTTTTCAATGTTTTTTCTTCGTAGTTTTGCCTGTACATGTCAAAAACAAAATGGAGGTTCGATTTTGGTCACTTTACTCTATTAATTGCAAAATTTAAAGAAAAATAACAGCTTTCTACATATAAAAAATTTAAAATATATCAGTATCAAAATTTAAATGATTTTATAGAATCAAAAAACATCGTTTAAATCATAATGAATTTGTTCGACTTTTCTAATACATCTATAAGTATACGCTCCCTTATTTAAACTGATGTTTGTATGCTCTATTTATACTCATTTAATAAATTTCATTTGCAAGTTCATTGCAACAAAAAACACATTTAAGTAGTGAGGAGTATTCCATTTATTTATTTTTTGTAATATGTTTTGCCTTCTAAAAGCTCACTGAGAATAATTATTCTATAAAAATTCTAGAAGACTAAAAAAAGTTAAAAAACATTGATAATTAATCTTCAGATACAGGATCACATTTCTGTTTATCTCTGTATCTGTTTATTATCATGTGGACATATGACGTGAAAACCCCCTGCATAAGGCAGCACGTTAACACTAAATGCCAAATATTCCTGATAATCCAGTTAGATCAAGTAAACTTAAAATTTATTAAAGATAAATCAGGAATGCAATATTTACTGATAATTTTTAAATTGCTAAGCAATGGCTTTACAATTTAACGGCTTGAAAAAATGATAAGTAGGAGAGTGGAGGGAGTTGTATAACTTTGGCGATAATAACAAAGATTTTTCTCTATCCTTCCAGGATTAATTGCATACAGATTCGTTAACAGAGTTGTGTTTGAAAAGCATAAGCAGCAACTGAAGATGCTTTTCTCCCGTGAGAGTGCTCTCGAATTTCTGAATAGCAAATTGCACGTAGAATGCGACGCCGATCGGCTAGTGGAAAGCAACAGATTAACGCTACTCAACGAAATCATCCGGGGATTTTATCAATATATTCTTTTCATTTTAAGTAAATACAATGAATAACTCATTTAAGGAGATTGACTAGCGCAAATATTTAATGGGATATGAAATCGAGGAAACATAGATGTGGGTTATAAAAATAAACGACGGTGAGGGAAAAAAACAATATTAAAAAATTCTTGATTAATCATTATTTAAAGTGAATATTTTATAGTGAATTTATTCGAATTTAAATTTTAAAATACTTAAAATCGAAAAATAACTTTTTATTAATATTCTGATTCGTATTTTCTGCATCACTTAGCTTTTATTTGGTACTTTCCCATTCGGAATATCTTACATAAGTAAACACCTAATGGGGATTTGCTAAATTTTGTTTGATGCAATGCGTTAATTACGTTCGAGAACTTCAACCTGAGAGGGGACAATGTTATAATACGCTTATAATATCATAATTATTTTTAGGCCCTTACTATTATTATAATGTTTATCATTAGCAATATGCTGATGAACAAAAATTACGACCAAAAAATCTTTTCCCAAGGATGCAGTACCGTAAGCAGTACCGCGTCCTCCCCCCCCCCCGGAATTTTGTTGCACTTTAATGATTAAACCCGACTTTTTATATCTGTATTATTGTTTATCATACGATACATTAAACAGAATTAAACACATAGGGACATTTTTAATATTCATAAGAAATTTCAAAATTTTTGTTTATTTTAATTTTAATTAATTATTTTCATCCAATAAAACTATTTTTTTAATTAAACTTTAAACTGTAATTGAAATAAATATTTAATCTGCTTAAAAAATGTTTGATTACTATCGATTCTCATCATCTTTTGGCGCGCACATGTTTGCGTTATCTGCAATTGTCGAACTGATAGATCCAGCCGATAGAATGGATTATATTCCTAACTTCATTTCTAATCTATTTGGAAAATGATTTGTTTTAATGTATATTACTTTGTCGAATTTATCAATTTTTTTGGCCGAAGCAGTGTAGTTTAATCTTTTCAACTGCTCGCATCTCTTGAGTTTGGGAAAATTTGTTCCCGCCTGTTTTAGCAAAAAATTTTAAATTTTTATTTAATGTGGTGAGGGGAAAATTTAAAATATATTTGTAAATTATCTGCTACGTAAGTGTCTTCATCATAATCTCGTGCACCCCTGGTTTAAGAACCAATAATCTAAAAACATCATTTCATCCACCCCAACTAAATTTTTTTTCGACTTAAAAACTCATAATTCGAGAAGATATGTTGAAAGTTTGCAAAATAATAATAATAATAATAATAATAATAATAATAAATCCGTCTGCACTTATGTGACTAAATTTTGTGCAGACATTTCTGCACAAACAGGACCAAATCACTGAGATAGAGGCACTGAAAGTGTGGAACTTTTAAAGTTTTGAACCCAATTTTATCGAAGACAAAGAGATAAAGGGTGGGTCTTAAAGAAATTCTTATTCTACTTTTTGATGGTCTTTAAGAATCCGAAGTCAGAATTTCAGAAATCCAAAATTTTTTTGTACACGTTCTTCATTACATTTTCTACGTGCACAGAACGCACAGGAAAAAACTTCGTGCAGACTCTGCAGTTTGCTCACGAGCACAACGAGGACACGGCCAACTATGTGTAAATCGGTTTAACTAACATCACCTAAAGAGAAGGCCTGCGCACAGAAATTACATACATTGTTACATCATCATACCTAGTCATAATTTAGGGCTTATTATTGGTAGAAATGCGATTAAAGATGACTACTTATGACATTTTAACAATGTGTGACGTTTCCGCGCTCAGGCCTTATCTTTAGATAGTGGCGGTTTAACCTAGAGAGAAAGCCTGCGCACTGAAACGTCATACATTGTTGCATCACCATATTTCGTCCTTTGTTAACCGCATTTCTACAAAAAATAAGGTCTAAATTTGGTTGACTTATTATGATGTAACAATGTATGAAGTTTCAGTGCCGAGGCTTTCTTTATAGGAGGCGTTGCCCTGGCGCCGAAAAGTCACATGATCATCTTAGTCCGAATAACAATGCAATCTTCATTCTTTCCAACAAACGAAAAATTGCTGATTGTTAAAATCCAAGATGGAAACAATGAAGGTTACATTGTTAATCGGACTAAGATGATCATGTGACTTTTCCGCGCCAGGGCAACACCACCTAAAGATGAGGCAACGCCACCTAAAAAACAAAGCCTTCTCACTGCCTGTGGACTGCGTCATCAAACCAGGGCTGACAATCCAACTTTCATTGTTTACAACAAACGAAAAAACGCTGATTACAACAGGTGCTTTTTCGTTTGTTGTAAACAATGAAAGTTGGATTGTCAGCCCTGGTGTGATGACGCAGTGACCAGGCTTTGTTTTTTAGGTGGCGTTGGATGAGGCCTGAGCGCGAAAACGTCATACATTGTTACATCATCATCCGAAGATACGTTTAATCGAATTTCTACCAATAATAAGCCCTGAAATGCGATTGAACGTATCTTCGGATGATGATGTAACAATGTCTGATGTTTTCGCGCTCAGGCCTTATCTTTAGGAGGCGTTGGTAGAGGCAGCACCTCCTAGAAAGAAAGCCTCACAACTGAAACGTCATATATTGTTACATCATCATAATTCGACCATTGTTGATCGTATTTCTACCACGGTCTATAGATTTTCATGGTCATCGAGCTTCGGCCATTTTCCATTGTTTCGAGAAGTTAAGGAAGATAGATCGCGCCAGGTGCCGCATAGATCGCACAAAGACCGACCGTGATCTGCGATAGAGTTTTTCATTGAAACTGAAAATGAAAGTAAAGTTTCTATCTCCCGATAGGGCGGCTCTGCAGGCGCAGCTGGGCCGATTGTACATGCAGCGCCACTTTTCAATAGAGTTCCGCCCTACCGGGAGATAGATACTTTAGCTTCAATTTAACAATGGAGTTCGATGACTATGAATATCTATAGACCGTGATTTCTACCAATAATAAGCTCTAAATTTGGTCGACTTATGATGATGTAACAATGCATGACTTTTCAGTTGTGAGGCTTTCTTTCTAGGTGGTTTTGGTAGAGGCAACACCTCCTTGAAAGAAAGCCTCACAACTGAAAAGTCATGAATTGTTACATCATCATAAGTCGACCAAATTTAGGGCTTATGATTGGTAGAAATATGATCAACAATGGTCTAATTATGATGATATAACAATATATGACATTTCAGTTGTGAGGCTTTCTTTCTAGGAGGTGTTGGTAGAGGCAACACCTCCTAAAAAGAAAGCCTGTGCACTGAAAATTCATACATTGTTACATAATCATAAAAAGGCATTGTAACAATGTATGAATTTTTAGTGCACAGGCTTTCTTTCTAGGTGGTGTTTGTTTAACTCGCACTGTGTAAGGCATTCTTGCATTTTATGGCGTTTTAAACCTTTTTTTCTCCTCCGTAAAATTCGAACATGCAAAAATCAATTTCTTCCATCGACTAAACAGGCCTACATCAGAACCGTGTACTTTTTGCGCGATGCCAAATGCTCCTCTAGCTGACTTTGGGTGGTGTTATTACAGAAGCAAGTTCAATGTCACAATCTTAGTGCTTCAACAATACATTATTGATGTCATGTTCAGGCCTGGCAGTTTCTAGAAGGCCGTGCTACGAATTGACTCAAAAGTCACCTGACCATAGATGAGGCCACCGAGATAACAAGGCCACTGTTAATCGTATTGCTACCAATAATAAACCCTAAATTTGGCCCTTTGCGTAGCCCACGTGAAAGACAGGCCCTAGCCAATGCCTCCTATAAAGAAAGTCTCCGTACTGAAACGTCATACATTGTTACATCATCATACTTTGTCCTTTGTTAATCGTATTTCTACCAATAATAAGCCCTAAATTTGGTCGACTTATGATGATGTAACAATTTATGACGTTTCAGTGCCGAGGCTTTCTTAATAGGAGGCGTTGTCCTGGCGCGGAAAAGTCACCTGATCATCTTAGTCCAAGCAACAATCTAATTTTCATTGTTTCCAACAAACGAAAAATTGCTGATTGTTAAAATCCACGATGGAAACAATGAAGGTTACATTGTTATTCGGATTAAGATGATCAGGTAACTTTTCCCACGGCCTTCTGAAACTACCAGGCCTGAACATGACATCAATGATGTATTGTTGAAGCACTAAGATTGTGACGTTGAACTACCTTCTGTAATAGCACTACAGTTCGACGTAACAATGTTTTATCTTTTCCATGTTCAGGCGCCTGGTATTTCTAGAAGGCTGTGTTTTTCCGCGCCAGGGCCTGTCTTTCTCGTGGGCTATGACAACACCACCTAAAGACAAGGTCTGGGCGCTGAAACGTCATTACATTGTTACACCACCTCAGCAGGGAATTTGTTAATCGTACGAGGGGAGTTCAATAAGTAATGCAATACATTTTTTTCTGAAGAAGGGGATTGTTTTATTCAGCATTCAAATACACCATGTTATTCCCCAATCTTTTAGCTACACAACACTATTTTTCAACGTAATCTCCATTCAATCCTACGGCTATACGCCAACTTGAAGTGAGGGCCTGTATGCCTGCACGGTACCATTCCACTGGCTGATGTCGGAGCCAACGTCGTGCTGCATCAATAACTGCTTCATCATCCGCGTAGTACGTCCCACGGATTGCGTTCTTCATTGGGCCAAACAGATGAAAATCCGACGGTGCGAGCAAGCAATTCCGCACAGATGGTCTTTATGGTCAACTCCTATGCTCTTTATGGTCTTCGGTTAGACATCGAGGAACCCAGCGGGAACAAACCTTTGAATATCCCAACTGGTGAACAATTGTGGCAGCACTACCAACAGAGACGTCAAGTACAGCAGCGAGGTGTTTGATTGTGATCCGTCGATCTGCTCGAATGAGAGTGTTCGCATGTTCCGACATTACAGGAGTCAGAGCTGTGCACGGCCGGCCAGCTCGCGGGAAATCAGACAGTTTTGCTTGACCTTGCGGCGATGATGACACACGCTTTGCCCAACGACTCACCGTACTTTTGTCCACTGCCAGATCACCGTAGACATTCTGCAAGCGCCTATGAATATCTGAGATGCCCTGGTTTTCCGCCAAAAGAAACTCAATCACTGCCCGTTGTTTGGAACGCACCTCCATTGTAGATGCCATTTTAACAGCTCACTGAAGCGCTGTCACCTATCGGACGTCAATGAAACTATACGAGATGAAGCGGAAATGTTTGAAAATGTTCCACAAGAAATGTCCAGTTTTTTCAACCAAAATTGGCCGTGAAAAAAAATGTGTTGCATTGCTTATTGAACTCCCCTCGTATTTTCACCAATAATAAGTCCTGAATTTTCCCTACTGAGGTGATTAACAATGGCCGGACTATTATGATCAAGTGACTTTTCTGCAACAATGAAGGATGGATTGTTGCCCGGACCCCGATGATCATGTGACTTTTGAGTGCCCTGGCCTGTCTCTCGTTGGCCTCGTGTAACAATGTATGGCGTTTCATTGAACAGGCCTTTTTATCTCGGTGGCCTCGGTCTTTCTCGTCGGCTGCAAGTTGTACGAGACAAAATATGGTTGCCCTAAAGCAATTGTATTGTTTGGTAAATTGAAATTGCTTTGTATTTTAATGTGAACGTTGAAAATAAAATAGACACATGCTACGCGTCCACTGCCAAAATTATCCTAGTTATTTAAGTTCTAGAACTTAAAGATTCAGTTTTTTTTTTAAAAACTCAAACCTTTTGTGGTGTCTGCTGCAGAGGAAAAGAACTTAACTCTGTGCAATAATAGAAAAAACTGGCATGGTGCCAGAATCTGCTACTAGCCAATCAGAAGCCTGGCCGAGCGCTCAGCTAGGCTTCTGATTGGCTAATAGCACATTCTGGCAGCAGGTCAAGTTTTTTCTTTTATTGCACAGACCATAGTTATTATAATGTCGTTCTTCATGTTCTCGTGTCAGCCCAGCGCCTCCTATAAAGAAAGCCTCCGCACTGAAACGTCATACATTGTTATATCATCGTACTTCGTCCTTTATTAATCGTATTTCTACCAATGATAAGCCCTAAATTTGGTCGAATTATGGTGACGTAACAATGTATGACGTTTGAGTGCCGAGGCTTTCTTTGGCTGTGGTCAAAAATCTTCACCGGTGAGAGAATGATGACGTAATTTCTCACTGGGCTAACCGTCGTTTTCTCGGTCAGGACGGTTAGACTAACTAGTTAGGAATTGCAGCACTAACTGGCGTTTTTGATCGCGTTAAAATGACGTCACAATTTTCTCACTAGGATTTCTGACCGACCAAACGCTAACTCTTCTCACCGGTAAGAGTTTCTGACCTGAGCCTTCATAGGAGCAGTTAGTCAGCCTCGTCATAGTGTCCATTTTGTGACATCATGGCGTCTTTGATCGAAATAGGCCGTCGGTCGCGGCTTACGATGTTTTCAATGACGATAAAACATGTTTTTAAAAGATAAATATCTTCGGCCCGTGACGTCAGAAAACTGTGATGTCATTTTAACGCGGTCAAAAACGCCAGTTAGTGCTGCTATGCCTAACTGGTTAGTCTAACCGTCCTCGCCGAGAAAAAGATGGTTAGCCCAGTGAGAAATTACGTCATCATTCTCTCACTGGTGAGGGTTTTGACCACAGCCAAAGAAAGCCTCGGCACTGAAACGTCATACATGTTTACATCACCATAATTCGACCAAATTTTGACCTTAGCCATTCTCTCACTGGTGAGGGTTTTCGACTACAGCCATTACATCAATGGTCAAAAACCCTCACCGGTGAGAGAATGATGACGTAATTTCTCACTGGGCCACGGCCGTACTATATATCCAGGCCTGACAACTGAATTGATGACGTCATGCTAGAGGTCGGGGAGGCATCTGGTCGTCTGCTTGCCATTTTGACATAGGAGATAATTTTTTCATATTACTGGAGTATTCGTTTAACTTGAATAAGCATAATTTGTCATCTTGAATCATTTGTAATCAGGAATCTAATTTGAAACCTTTCGTAAGTATAATTTTTTTATAAATAAAAATTGTTTTCAATTATAGTAGCCTATCATTATAACCATGAATGTTAGGCTTAACATCGTGGCTAACTATCAAAATGAAATATATATTATTCTACTTTAACATCATAGGTAATGGGTAGAAATTGCTGTTTCTCATTGTGTAAATCTAATTTTTATAAACCAATATGTACATTGTAAATTGCACACAACAATTTTTGGACTTCTGAAAGAACTGGATATTAAAAATTCGCCGTGAAGATTTCACGCCAATCGCAAATTCAGGAGTTTGTATCAAGCATTTTCACGATGACTTTTTACAGACAAGCAAGATAATGAAATCGTTATACATCGCGACAGAATAAAATTAAAAGAAGGCACATGTCCAACATTTGTTTCCGTACAAACATCTCATTTAAATGAAGTGCTTCCCAAAACAAGAAAGAGATATGGGATGAAAGAGAATAGTTCAAATGGAAGCGGCTATATTAGGTAGGCTAAATCCGCCTGCTGTTAGAAGAGAAAATTCAAAGTTAGATGAATAATTCCGTTGAGAATGGGGTTACTTTCCATGGTAACTCGGAGTAAAAATGAGAGAGAGAAAAAATGGTCGTTTTGAGAGCGATGTTTTTATCGATGCATTTGAATATTGTATAATTACAAGCCATAATTGATCTATACACTATTGATAATTCACTAAGATACACAAGCAGAAATTAGATAAGAAAATTAGCATAATTTTTATGTGACAAGAAAACTGTCACAACTGAAACATATTTTTTTTAAAAACATATTTCAAAGTTTAAGGAATTAGCAATCACAGTAAAACAATAAAAGAAATTAAAAAAATTTATAGAAAAATATTACAAGTAACCTATGCAAAATGCCATAATAATGCCTTCTGTTACTATGAAAATGCCAAGCAGAATGCCTCACCGACCTCTAGCATGACGTCATCAATTCAGTTGTCAGGCCTGGAGAGATATAGTACGGCCGTGACTGGGCTAACCGTCTTTGTTTCGGTGATGACGGTTAGACTAACCGGTTAGGCATAGCAGCACTAACTGGCGTTTTTGATCGCGTTAAAATGACGTCACAGTTTTCTTACCGGGATTTCTGACCGACCAAACGCTAACTCTTCTCACTGGTGAGAGTTTTTGACCTCACTCAAAAACTAAGATATTTTTTCTCTAACCTTTTTTATCCAGGTTAAATAACCAGGTTTTCTATATATCTGGGATCTTTTATAATGGACACACACACATAATTTGGATATAAAAGATCAAGAACTTAAATACTAGGTTATTTCTGCCAGTGGACGCGTAGCAATAATAAATTTGAAAGAAATTAAGTGAACTAGTTCTTTATTAGCAACTTAGCAAAATTTAAATTCTCAATTTTAAATGATTTCTGCGTCACAGCTGAAGCTCCTTCCTGGAATGTTTGCAAGATTTTATTTTATATTTTTAATTTTTAACTTTTTTGTTTTGTTGGTTTTTGTTTTTTTTCCAACCCCGTGATGGACTCCGGCCTTTTTGGGAGGACGACTTTGTATAGGCCTACGCTCAAATTGGTTATAATTTAATTGATACATTATTAATGATTTCTTGCATATCAGAAAGGATTTTAAAATTTATTTTGCTTTTTTTTTTTCTGTTGATGTTTCAGAATTTTCGTCTTCTGTCCTTGGATGTGAGAGACCGAACTTCGCCGCCACTGAAAAATATGCTTTCTGAGATCATTGCAAATCACGGAGGATTATGTAATACAATAAATACAGTTTTTAAACATCTTCTGGATGCACTAGGTTTTAGGACTTATTTTGGTTGGGGACATATTGAAATAAGCCGGATTCGTGATCCTCATCACATGCTTATTTTTGTAGAAAGCGTATTAACAGAAGATGATATCTATTATACCGACGTAGGTTTTGGCTTTCCAACATTTGAGGCCATTCCATTAAATAATTTGCCTCGTTCCTATCAGTTTGCATTTCATTATTGCAAATTCGATTTTGATGGTGTACAGTATACACGCTTGCATAAAAAGAACGCAATCATGGGAGCTATGAAAGAAGATAGTGACGACGAGTGGAATCCGTTTCTACGCTTCACTTTAGAAAAGAAGGAGTTCGCAGATTATGATTTCTCTATGGAAGAAATCTATATATGTCAAGAAAAGAGTGCATTCTTGAATTTCGTCTTTGCTTCTTTGTTTCCTACTGGGAAAGCCATCACAGTAAAAAATTTTACCGTAAGAGTATGGGATGAAATCACACAAACAACAACCGTATCAAGCACAGAAAATGTTGAAGCTGCTTGTGATATAATTTCCAAATATTTTACAATGCTCGATAGAACAGTGATTCAAAAAGCATTAAGCAATTGGTATAGCAATAAAGACAAAATGACAGAATTTTTACCTCCTAGTCTCCGTCAAGAATAAAATTGATTAAATACTGTAGTTCTAATTTTTCAAATATTGTATATCTTTTATTTACTATTTTCCGAATTTATATATGATTGCAATTAAAATTAAACGAAAACTTAATTCATTTTATGTTTTAAAAAATTCAGAAATAAATATATTATTTTCCATTCGCAGCTAAAACAAATCTTGAAATTTTATAATTGTATAATTTTTAAATGTCACGTTCTGAAAAACAGACACATTTCAAAAAGATATGTCTTAATATTTCGAATTTAGAAAAAAAAAGATAATGTTAGTCATGTATACGTTTCGCAAGCGAATTTTTTGAACTACCGTACCGAATGTCTAAAGTGCCTAATGCTTAGGTTTAATATGAATGAAAAAAATAATTAATATAAAAAAATAATACATAAAGTTACATTACGGTGTCAAAATGAGTACAGTGTACATTACGGAGTCACGCAATCGAGATATGGGACTAAGGATTCCGCTGAAAAAAAAAAATATATCGTTGCAAATGTCCCCAATAGGGGAAATTAGGCACTACAGCAGTGCATGGATAATAGGCAATAATTAGCAAAAAAGGCAGTTAAAAGCTTCTAATGCAAATCAGTAACACCAATGAATCGTATCATAAAGGAAGGAGACAATTCAAAAAGACATCACGCTCGCCATGCGTCTTCTGTTGCCTCTACATGCGTATCTCGTTTACCATTTCTCTCGGGTGAATACTCATTAATTGTGCTAAATAAAACGCTGTATTTTTGTTTCTGTTCAATTGTTATTCATTTATCTGTCATCTGTAACTCTTTTTTTTTCTTATTTTTTTCCTTAATTGCACAGAGCCACATTTCTTTCTATCGCGACATTTGCAACGACGGAAATATTTTGCAGAATTCTTCGTGCCATGCATTTTCTCCCAGTTCTTGATGAATCTCCATTGGTCCAGATACTAATTCACTTAGTTTTAGTTATTAACATGGGCGAGCCAGGGTTTATGTTTGGGGCTGGTGTGCAGGGCACCCATTTAGGGCAGATCAAGTCAAACACATACATTGCTTGGCCAGAAAAAAAAAAAAAACAAGTCGCCATCGAAAATTCAATATGCAAATGCTAAGGAGCCAATCACAGGCTTCACATGTGGGAATTTGCGCAGGCAGCACTTCTTTTAACTTGCCCTGGATTAGTTTATCACTTCATTTGCTTGGAAGAAAACTGCTTGTGGACACAGTCCTATTCGCAGAAAAGATATCACACTGTTACAGTAAAAACAAATTGTTGGCCTATTCCAAGCAGAGAAAACAAGCAAAGAGGTTTTGGCAATTACTGGAACTGGAGTTAAGAACTGATCAATGCATTATTAAAGTTTTGGAAAGATCTGAACCATCAACCTCGAGAAAACATCTGAACTGTGGTCGAGAAAAAAGTCTTAATAATCATTAAGACGCCTGGTGTAAACCTACCTGTAATGTATCGTGTTGCCACCAGACGGCGCACCTAATCTAGTCCCTTTAAAGCACTAGATAAGGAAAGTACGGCAAACCTTTTCCGCGCCGCCCGCAGCTGCTGATTGGTAGAACGGCTGTCACGTGAGTTTGTCAGCCATTGTTGGCCCAAACGCAGCGATAGATACCATTGAAATGCATGTGGAAGATGCAATTTAGATTAAATTTTTAATGAAATATTCGTTGATTGATCCTAAATTTTAATCCGAATAGGCAAAATTTCAGGATCCTTCAATCTATGCTCCTTGGAGGTTAATAAATTCGTTAAAATATC
>JAHWFO010047778.1:227910-281903 GCA_023313115.1 Rhysida immarginata | reverse complement strand
TAAATTCGACGTCGGCATCTGTTTGTCATGGGTTTCTAAAAAAAGTGTAAGCATCTTCTCAGGCAGTGACCAACCACGCGCTCAGAATCAACGTTGGAGGGGGGGGGGGGGAGAACCCAACTTAGAGAAACTAGGAAAATTAAAATAAAATAAAAAAATTACACTTATTAAAAAGTTAAAAAGTTAATGAATAAAAACTAAGCATAAAATAAAATTTTAACCTCCTATCTAAAAAATAATATTTGATAACATATCATCCCATGAATGAAACTCTTTAATACACGTCATTGATGAAACTGCTTAAAATATTCGGTTTCGCAACTTATCAACTGCCATCTGTTGAGACGAATGCTAATCGAAGTCACCGGAATAAGAATTCTTGTCAAACCACTTACCACTTCCGTAACGTGGCAAAAGCCGGCAATTGACTGCGCTACCTGCGTTATGCTGAGGCAGTAGCAGAGATCGTATATTTACATCACATATGATCATTGCTCCTGAAATCATTGTTATTTGTCCAAAAGTTAGTGAATACTATTAGCCAAACTGATTTTTTGGAATTCATAAAGGAATGGCTGACATCGATTTAATTCTCACACCGCTTCGTCAAGCTGTGAAGGAACAGGTGAATGAACTTAACATTTAAGTAATCTTATTATTATTTATGTGCATGATCATTTATAATGAGAAAACAAGTATAAAACGAATCAGACTTCTCTTACTTATTACTTGATAATGATTGATCTTTATTTATTTCCTTAACCTGTGTAAGAAATGATAGTTGCGTTGAGATTGATCATGAAGTTGCGATCAGAACGATTTTTCTTATCGGCTTAGGTATGCGTCACTTAGCATCATTATATTCTGTAAAATAGATGCTATGCGATTTAGGATGCTGTGCGATCATTAAGTGTAAATAAACTTACGGTGATAAGATAATGCAGCAAAGGTCATAATATGCTACCCTTACAACCCAAAAACACTTACTACTTAATACATGGCTTCTAATTTTTATAACTTTTTTTACTTGTGCTTCTTATAGGTCACTATAACTGGTTTGCTTATGTTTAAAAGCCATAAAAAATATTTTTCGAAAAGGTAAATGCATCGAGAGAAAAAAATATTTCTTAATAAAATATTAATTATGACGAAAAATTTTGAGCGCAAAGATAAGACTTGATGCTAAGGCTTCTTCCTGAAATCTTCTTAATATGGAAAAAATGTAACAATAAAATATACAGTAATAGATATTTAAAATGTAAACAAATTTTCAAGAGCTACAAACTTAATCTTTCAGTGAAAAATAAGATGGTAAACATGCATCTTTCTACATCTGGCAACGATGCATTTGCTAAAGCCAGAAACTCATAGACTGAATGATTAGCATTTTACTTCATTGATTATTTTTTTTCCAACCAATTACTTCTGAGATATTTGGATGTGTATATGATCAGGTTTTATTCGAACAGATGTGAAGCACTGTATACCTGTACGTTAATCCATGTGCTCTAGATTTACTGCTTTTTAAATTCTCATATTTTTAACCCCCTCTTCCATGAAAAGAGAATGAGGGAAGAGAAACATGAAAAATTTGGAGATTTCGATTCTTGAAACTTAAAAAATTTCCATATTTTTATGAGTAAGGACAGACACCCTTGTACAAATTAATTGAAACGAACAATTTCAAGTCTTGTGGCGATTCTTTTTGCTTTGATGAAGCAAGTATGCATCATCTCTGGGAGCTGTTTTCTTCTTATCACACTTTCAGGGTTCTCCCAGGTCCTTTTGAAGGAGTGTGCCAGCCGGCTGAATACACGAAAAACTGCACAACATTGCATAATGTTTTATTTCTTTTTAATTTGTCCACCCTGCTATTTTATCTTTCAACCCACCTGATAAAATTTTCTGGCAATAACTCTGCATTTTCCTTTACATTTAGGAGAAACCGATCCGGTTTCCTACTTCAACTTGATGACACGACTGATAGTTACTAAACTCACACCAACCACTAAAGCAATCTCTCGATATGTCTTAGCTGTGTGTTCGTATGTTTCTTGGTGTCACATCCATCTCAAACAACGGTCGAATCACTTCTGGTCAGGTTTCTAAAATCTGATGAAATACTGTAGCTGCTAATATAATGATTGCATCAGACAATTTACACCATGGTGGTTGAATAGGATTCTATAATATGATGCATTACAGTAGCTGTTGACATAATGATTGCATCAGTGAACATAAAAAATGATCCAACTGACTTTTAATGTTTGTTTTGAGTAGAGGATTACGAGTACCGTAATATGGAAAACATGCTTTGTTTCAGTTAATTTGCACAAGAGTGTAGGTATCTATTAGTTTCAGCTTACTTTTAGAGAGATTCAGGAAAATAAAAAGATTTATTTTTCTATACAATTTTTTTTTTTTACTATCTATTATATCTCTATGCTCTTATACACTCATTCTCCAAAGCTTTTAAAGTTATGGCACACTTGCCTAATAATCCCCATTGTTGGACCCCCTCTGGCCCAGATAACAGTGGCAACCCGTCGTGGAAGAGAACACAGTGCCTGGAACACGTCCACAGGCACTGCAAGCCATGCCTCCTCCACTGCACTCCATAACGATGCTGCATTTATCAGTTGCGTTGGTGACACCCTGACAGATCGTTCAATGACGTCCCACAAATATTCAATGGGTTGCAATCTGGGGAACGTGGAGGCCAAATCATTGTTGTGAATTCGGTAACATGTTCCTCCAGCCACTGCCATATCACAAAGGCCATGTGCCGAGGCACACTGTCTTGCTGGAAGATGACATTGTCCGCAGGGTAAAAACAGTTCGTGAAGGGGTGCAGGTGGTCCCCAAGCAGATCGACGTAGGAAGTAGCACGCAGAGTGGATGTCAGATGCACCAATGGACCCAATGCATGCCACGAGAAAACACCCCAGACCTGACAAGCGGTGGCCTACGCAAGACACGGACACGACCATCACCCCAATACAGCTGAAACCGTGACTCGTCGGACCAGGCAACCCTTTGCCAGTCCTCAGCAGTCCAATGTCGATTCTGACGATTTTACTAGGTGTTGCTGACAATGTGCAGCTGTCAAGAGTGGCACCCTTCGTGGCGTTCTGCTCCCAAAGCCTGCAGCTGCCAAGGTTCACCTAATTGTCCTCACAGACACAATTGTGGGATGTCTCTGGTTGTACCGCATGGTGATTTGGCCCACTATCACCCTTTGGTCAGCAATTGCAAGTCGGGTGACCAAGCGAACACCTCTGACATCAATGAGGCATGGGCGGCCCATCCGCTGTCCAACATGGGTTGTAACCCCTTGTTGGGTGTACTCTCGATAGACCCTTTCAACGGTTGGCGGGGAAATTGCAGGGTGTTGGCTACATCTGATATTGAGGCACCCATCCGTCTGCCACCAACAATCATCCCCCGTTCAAATGCGGATAGCTCTCGGTGTGTTGCCATTTCTGCAGCTAGTTTTGTTTACATTGATTGTGTGATATCAAGGAGTTCTGTGCACCTGCATTCCGAGAGTGGAATCAGCGGGATCTGTCTCATTAAGGACAGGGAACCTGATTGGAGGGGTGTGTTATGACTTTTGGTGAGTGAGTGTATAAGCAAATTCCACTTCAATAAAAAAAATAGAGAACAGCATGATTTGAGGTCGAGATTGGAATCAGATATTAAGCGTTCCCAATACAATATATCCCACATAACTCGAACTCTCATAAGTGAAAATTCCACTTAAGTCGCACTAAAATTGAAATTCTCTCTCCTACATGAATATATACAGTGTGCCCAAATGAAAAGAAGACTTTCACGTAGCGCCGTTGTATCTAATCGAAGTTGGTAACTATGCTTGTCGATAGATGTAGGGTCATCCTGGCTCCCCATGTCCAAAAGCAGCTCACTCTCCATGAAGACTGGAAAAGTGATGCTCAGTTTCTTTTTCGACGAAGAAGGGTCTAAACTCCTCAACTGGCTAGAACGGGGTGAAACAGTTAACGCTGAACTGTATTGCAATACGATGCTGAAGCCGAAACGGGCCATCGAAAACAAGTGCAGAGAAGCTCTCGAAATGGATAGTGCTGCTCTAGGACAACGCTAAGCCACTTGTGGCCAAGAAGACCCTCCACCTGCTGGAAACGTTTTGATGGGAAGTCCGCAAAACATCCTCCGTACAGCCCCAACATTTTCCCATGTGACTCTCATATTTTCGGCCCCTTAAAAAAATCACTGACAGGTTATCGGTTCACCTACGACAAGGGAGTATAGAACACCATGGAAAAAGGATCCATATGCAACCCACGAGTTTCAACACTGAAGCCATCATTTGCTTCTTACGCTCTGAGATCAGTGCATCATTATCAAAGGCAGTTATGTCAAATGCGTCATGATACACATTAACTGTACATCAAATATTCTGTAATTAAAATATTTATTAGATATAACCGTGGTCTCCTTTTCATTTGGGCACACCTTATAAAAGGTACACTTAGAGAGTAAGTTCTGTTTGGTAGTATTGAAAAAAAAAAAAGCAAGTACACACTCAGAAAAAAAATCTTCGTAGCAATCCTTTAGTAAAAGAAGCTGTTAATACGTGGTTGACATCACAGGTGGATACAAAAACTCGTGCCCTACTATGATAAGTGCCTTAAAAATGGTGAAAGTTTAATAGAAAAATGTATGGAGATACCGTAATTTACGGTAATAATGCCGCAGCGGTAGTTAACCCGCACCGATAAAAACGTATCATTTTAGGAAAAAAACCCGGTAGTTACGCCTCAGCGATAGTTAAGCCGCACCCCCCCTCCCCCTTTATGATGGACCAGTAAAAAGAATTAGCTTAATTTAATAGAAACCTTCAAAATCGGAATGAGAAACAAAAGTCAAACATTCTTCTTCATTTTCATCATTATCATCAGCATTAGTTTTGTATGGTTAACAAGCAGCTCTGTGATGTACAATCATGACAACAACAATTTCAGAAAACTGATACTGCTTCGATATGATGCAGTTGCATTCCGTCCTGATGAAAATCAAACGAAATTAACGCATAATATACATTGCAGTACCTTAATTTTCCTGTATATACAATGTAGAGTTCATTATTTATTACATTTATTCACTTTTCATTTGAAGTTCCCACTTCCCGTCACCATTTTATCACATCGAAACAAAGTTGCCCTTCATGGATTGAGAAGGTACATTTGTATTTTTTTCGGCGCCGGAAATTCAAATGAAAAGTTGCATAATGAACTTCAAACGAAATTAGCGTATAATATACATCACAGAACTTTAATTACCCTGTATTTACAATGTATAGTTCAATATACATTACATTAATTCACTTTTCATTTGGATTTCCCGTCGCCAATAAAATACGAATGTAAGTTTTCAAACATGAAGGCCAACAAATATGTGGTAAAGTGGCATTCTGTTCATATTGATCACTTTCGCCACTTTCGCTTTGCAATAATGGCCAACAGTGAAAGTGTATCCCACCTCGAAGTATGTTCCGAATGCGTTTATAGTTTTGTAATGAATCTGAAGGCACAAAACACGTCAGGGTACATGTTTTTTTTTTTTTAGGATAAATCTTCACTTTTAGGTGATGGCGACGCGCACTCGCTACGCTCCCGCTACACAACGGCCAACTCCCGCAGCCAGCTTATGATTGGCGCGCTTACACACGGATATAGTGAAAACGGGAAACGAAATTGGTCTTTAAGGAGAACAAGTTGCCTGTTAGCGTATTACTTTTGTGTTTTTTAATTAAAATTTCTGGATACATGGTAGAGGCGAAGGATCTGAAGATAAAAGCGAAGATTGTTTTACATTTTTTATTTTTTAAAGTTTTTTTCTCTTAGGTTTCGAATTTTCTTTAAAGTTTCGTTAGATTTCTCGTAGATTTTTGCGTTTTAACGCTCATATTTTTTTTCATAAAAGAATAAATGCATTGAAATCTAATAAATTCCCACCAGATTATAATATAGGAAAATAAATAATTACGCATAAAACAAAGTTTGAAAGCATAACGAGTTTCTGTGGCAGTTAACTCTTATCAAGAACAGATGAAGGTACGCTTTTGCTCTTATTTACTGATCGGACTTTTTTATCTCGATGCTCAGGGCTGACTATCAAAAAGTTTCACGAGCGCGCGCGCAGGGCTAAACGGTCATGAGAGCGCTTCAGAGGTGTTAGAAACACCAGTATTTTATTATATATTATTATTATTATTATAATTAAGAGCACGGTGGAGTATATCTTCATCATGAGCAGAGTATGTTTCAAATTCGCCAAAGCGACGTGCAAGCTATACAGCTGCTTTTAAACTAACAGCCAAGATTGAAAAGGCTTAAGAGCAATCGTGCAACAGCAAGGCAGTTAGGACTTGACGAAAAATGTATTCGATTCTTGAGGAAATGTATGCAAAATTATATAATATAATTGAAATTAAAAATTTTCCCCCACTGAAATGCATATTACTTTTATTGAAGCATATATAAAAAAACTGTTTTTAGATTACCGATTGCGTGTATGGTGGTGGTGGGGGGGCGTATCGGCGATTTATCGGAGATTTTACATTTATGAACTATACACTGTAACTACCGTACACGGTAATTAAAGTTCTGTGATGTATATTATACGCTAATTTCGTTTGAAGTTCATTATACAGCTTTTCATTTGAATTTCCCGTCGCCAAAAAAAAAAATAGGAATGTAACTCAATATGAACAGAATGCCACTTTACACATCAAACAATGTTGTTGGCCTTCATATTCGAGAAGTTACATTCGTATTTTATTGGCGACGGGAAATCCAAATGTGAAGTGAATTAATGTAATATATATTGAACTATACAGTGTAAATACAGGGTAATTAAAGTTCTGTGATGTATATTATACGCTAATTTCGTTTGAAGTTCATTAGGCAATTTTTCATTTGAATTTCCGGCGCCAAAAAAAATACGAATGTACCTTCTCAATCAATGAAGGGCAACTTTGTTTTGATGTGATAAAATGGCAACGGGAAGTGGGCACTTCAAATGAAAAGTGAATAAATGTAATAAATAATGAACTGTACATTGTATATACAGGAAAATTAAGGTACTGTAATGTATATTATGCGCTAATTTCGTTTGATTTTCATAGGACGGAATGCAACTGCATCACATCGAATCGGTATCCGTTTTCTGAAATCGTTGTTGTCATGCTGTTTGGGAAAAAAAAACGGTAGTTAAGCCCCACAGGCGTTTTTGACAAGTTTTTTATTAGATAAGCTGCGGCATTATTACCGTAAATTACGGTATTTTTATGTGTGTACTTCCTTTTTTTGTACTACCAAACGTAACTTACCTTGTATAATACAAATTTCGTCCATTAACTTGAAGGAATTTTTTGAATAATCCCAGTCAAAAACATCTTCTTCAAGAAAGGTTAGGAAAAAAAAAAAATTAATTAAAAAAAAAAATTATTGCGAGATGGCCAATCAAGGATGCTCTTGCTAATACATTAATTGATGGACAATGTTATCAGATTACATGAAGAAGGGGACTTTTAGCCAATGATAACAATTTAGACTGATTTGTTTTAGATAAAAAGAATACATGTATGTATTTAATAACATGTAAACATCATGCAGCAGGATTTTCAAATTTTATTAAGATTAATCGTGGCTCAGAACTCGAAGAACATAGATATTTTGTATGATGAAGTATCCTATGTTCTCAAAAACTTGGAACTGGTTCATGGAATGAATAAAAAAGGGGACAGAATGTCTAAAATCACACTTTAGTTATATTTTCTATCAAAGCTTGAGTACACTAACAGTGGAAGTGACGCGGGAAATTTTAGACTGTCTATGGGATTTAATTAAAACGATGATCAAAAAAATATAGTGCAATCCAATTAGGTGCACATTTGCATAATTTTAGTACGTATCTCTACAGAATATTCCTATAAGTGATGTGTGAAAAAACAAACAAGTTGGCGAAACTTTTCAACAGTAGTGATTTTAATGGGTGTTTATTCTGCTTCAAGAAGCATCGTAACATTATATTTCTTATAATTGTAATTACTTTGTAGAGGGTGGTGCCAAGCCGACTGACACATTTCAATTGGTCATAAAAAATCATATGCAAAACAAAACAAATAAACAACAACACCTTTTGATAGACCATTTGAAATATGCCATTTATTCTATAAAAATTCTAAAACTAATTTTTGAAAATTACATCAGAAAGATGGCTTCTGTATGAATCGATGCATTGTCTGAGTTCAGGAATATTTATTATACACTTCTATGGAAAGCACATTCTTTCAAGAAACCCCAAAGAAAGAAATCTGGAATAGTAAGATCAGGTGATCAAGCAGGTCAAGCGATGTCTCTGAAAAAGGGATAACACATCCAAACATTTAAAATGTTGTCAGTCGGCTTAGTGTGACCCTGTATAATTGTTCATATGTCCTGTAATTCTACTGCACTATAAAATGTTTAATATTATAGAATGTTAATAAATAAATCTATAGTATTTTTAATTAAATCAGTAATCACGAGATCCTTAATTCAGCTTTATTCAGTGGGTGCTTTTCTTACTAGGTTTGCACTATTTGTGGAACACACTTTGTCAAATACCATTCTCCAGTGACAGTTTTGCCAGTTTGCAAGGAAAAGTTGCCACATTACCAGTGCAAGAGAAGAAACAAGCTAGCATAACATACCTTCATATTCTTATCTGTTTCTTCGGCAGTTGCTCTCATTTATGCACCCATTCCTTTGATTGCTCTTTAGTCTCAGGGTCATAGTGATAAAGCCATGATTCATGCCAGTTAGGATGCTTTAAACTGATCATGACTCCTTGTTTGCATCTTTCGAGCATTTCATGGTGCCATTTCACTCTTTCCTCTTTTTGTTCCGGCATCAACATTGGGAGGGGGGGGGGGGAGATCCATCTCGCACATCATTTTGTTGTTGAACTCAAAAAATGGTGTTTATTGCCATCGATCCATTGTGAAAGAAGTCTTCTATCTGCTGATAATTAATATGCGGGTCTAACTTTAGCATGTTTTCTACATGGCGAATGTTTCCCGGAGTAGCTGCATTAGGATGATGTTCACTGCGAGGATTGTCTTTCCAAATTCTTGATACTAATTTGTGACAATGCTATACATGGAAAGTACAGCCAAACCCCTATTTTATGACATAATGCAGGCAAAGTTTAAAAAATGTTAAATGGAAAACATAAAGTTTTGCCGGCTTGTTGGCCGAGAGCGCTGAGGCGCAGGTCTTATCGCTCTCGCAACCAGCAAGTCGCGGGTTCGAATCCCGCTTGGGGCATGGATGTTTGTGATTGTCCTTTATTATAATATGAAAACCCCGTGTTGGGCTTCGGCCTGTTGGGGGCAACCCGCGGGTTGTTTAGATTATAATTATAATTATAAAATCAGGAAACTGAAGGAAGATATAAAATAACCTTATTTATGTCCCATATTACAAATTGTCACTTCTTAAGCCAGTCCAAAACAGTGCTTTGTTTACATATTCCCTGTCGCTTCAACAAATATACGAGGCTGAATCAAATCGAAAACCGCTCCCATTGCGATCAGACCCGGTAGACATTGCGCGGACTCTCCCATCATCAATTGGCTTTGGTCCCGTGTCTCCAGGTAACCCAGCGGCGCCATACAGGCGTTTCCAATATTGCGGCCCCTCTGTTGGAATGCACCAAAGAAGAGCAGCGTGGAGTGATCCATTTCCTACTTTAGTCAAGGCACAAAACCAATAGAAATCCATCGACGCATGTTGACACAGTATGGTGCTGCATGTGTATCGCAGACTCATTTGTACGAATGATGTAAGAAATTCAGCAGCGGCACAACATGTTTGGCGGACGTGCTGAGGCCAGGCCAGGCACATCGTTTTGTGACAGCTGAGGCGATTGCAGCGGTGGAGGAGATGATTCTGCAGGATAGACGGGTGGTCACCATCGATGACACTGTAACGGCCTTACAGATCAGTAATAGCTCTGCTCAGCATATTGTCTATGATGAGCTGAAATACTGGAAACTGACGAGCTGACGCCCAAAATGAAGGAGAGGCGAGTCGATGCCTGCCAGGTGCTGTTGCGCCGCTACGAACTTGAAGGTGACACCTTTTTGGAGCGGATTGGGACTGGAGATGAGTCCCTGGTCCATCACTACCAACCACAGACCAAGTCCTCCAGTAAGGAATGGCGGCACTCTATATCACCAAAGCCGAAAAAGTTCCGCAGCCAGCCATGACAACGCGCGACCTCGTACGGCTTGTGCGACCATGGCCGCTATCCAGGACTTGCGTCTGGAGTGCCTCCCCAATCCTCCTTACTCTTCCGACCTCGCGCCCTCTGACTTCCACCCATCTTTGGCTCACTAAAGGACTCCTTAGGTGGCCACAAGTTCGCAACTGACAAGGAGGTGAAATAGGCACGTGCAGCCAAAACATTTTTTTCCCGAGGTATCCATGCCCTCCCAACTCGGTGGCAGAAATGCATCAAAAAGCAGGGGGACTACATTGAAAAATAGTGTACTTGTTCCAACTCTGTCTGTAATAAAGGAGCTGTAAAAAAATATTTCCGGTTTTCATTTGACTGACCATCGTAGTTTTATTTTCAAGATCTGACACCGCTGCCAGTTGGATGATGAAAAAATCCTAGACACTCAAACAAACAAGAAGAAATAAAACTTACATTAATGTGTTTTTTGTTTTGAAAACGTATTTGCCATTGCACCAAATTCCACATCTCGGTAAACAACGCATTTTTAAAGAAAATTTTTCTTTAAAAATACATTTTTTAACACGTAAAAAGTGCATTTTATTTTGAAATTTTTGAAATATGTTGGTAACCCAGACAATCAAATATCTACCTGTTCGGTATTTCGAACGTTTTGTCGAAATACCGAACAGGTGGCAAAACTGAGATTGGAACACTTTGCCAAGAAAGTGGCTGCCGCTTTATTTCCTGGCATAATGGCTACCATTTATTTCTGGCTTAAAGTTATAATGTCGGCGGCGCACATGCTTCGATAGTTGAGAGTCGATATTGCGTGGATTGAAATCTAAATAGACTCTATTGGTGAGACATCGAATTAGAGCATATTATTATGGAAACCATTAAAGGGGGGTGGGGAGTAAATTCAAGGAATTTTTAACATTCTAATCTAATGAGCATTTTGCACAAGCAATGAATCTGTAAAATAAATTCAGGGAAAACATAATTTGAAGATCGTAAAATCAAAGTTTCACTCTAGCCTGGAAAAGTTTCTCTCAAAGTTTCACAGCACTCATTTGGATTGAGGCCCTTTTAACAGTTGTAGAAAATCGTGACTCTCTGCACATCTCTCCATTATGAGTTTCTCCTGCAGTTGACAATGCTCACTTCGAGCTACTGTTTAGTTCAATACGAATACCTGTATGACAATGAAATTTGCGCAGATGTATGTAAGGTTTGTTTACACATATGGTATTTAAATTGATGGTTGTTCAGCTTCAAATTTTTGCAGTGAGCCTTGTATAAAAATGGATTAAAGTTAAAAAAAATAGAATAATGTATGAAACAATGGATGAAAAAATATATTGCTTTTACAGCTTAAAGTTTTAATTTTTTTTAAATTTCAGGGTGAAGTTGTGAAAAAATTGAAAGAAAATGGAGCCTCAGAGCTAGATATCAAAAAAGCTGTTAATGAATTGAAAACAAGAAAAAAAGTTCTTGAAGATAAAGTAAAGTTTACCTTGCATTATCCCTATTCACTATAAATGTTTTATTGATGCAGCATATTAACTTTTGTCTGTTTTTAAAGGAATTAGAATTAATTCCATCAGAAAATGGTGTAGATAGATCAAAAATGGAAGATTTGTTGAAACGACGGTTTTTTTATATTCAGTCATTTGAAATCTATGGAGGTATTACTTTTTTAGATTCCTGGCTATTTTAAATATTATATTATAATGTTTTTCATTATTTAATAATTTTTTTATTTCATTCTTTTTTCTGTAGAGGCAAATTTAATCTCTTGTTTTTATTTTAGGTGTCACTGGACAATATGATTTTGGCCCAATGGGATGTGCAATGAAAACGAATTTAATTAATCTTTGGAGGAATTTTTTCATTCTTGAAGAACAGATGTTGGAAATAGATAGCTCTGTTCTTACACCTGAGCCAGTGCTTAAGTAAGTTTTAGTTAAAAAGATAGTAGAATTTAAGCTTAAATGTGTCTGTGAATGTCAGAACACCAAAATACATTAAGTAAAAGTTTACCTGTGAATAACATGCAGCCCAGCTTTTTGCTTTTCTTTTTACTAAATTTAATAAGAATTTCCGTGCTTGAAACAACAGCACTAAGCTAAAGTCCAATATTCATTGTCATTCCTGATATGATGAAAGAAATTTTTTAAAAGTTATGGGTAAATCCGCTTTCCACATATAAAGGTAATAAAATTTTGTAAAGGTATATCTGCTTTACACAGCAAAAGGACTAGTGGATGTTTTATCTTTGTGCTCTTCAGTTATGATTTTGTGACTTCTAACCCCCCCCCCCCCCACGTGTTTGATACAAATTAATGTGAGTAATAACTCAGAGGGTTCTCCCCAGGCCCTTTTGAACGGGCGTGCCGCCCGGCTGAATACACGAAAAACTGCACAACATTGCATATTTTATTTGTTTTTAATTTTTGTCCGCCCGGTTATTTTATCTTACCACCCACCTAATAAAGTTTTCTGAGGAGAACACTGACTCACCTGTGGGAAGGGATGATTGTCAGGGGTTCGGGGCCTAGTATGAGGGATAAACATTGACACCAAGACATTTTTATAGAAACTAAAGAAAACAACCTTTATTCAAAATAATAACAATAATAAGGATAAATATTCAGCCTGTCTCGGTCCACTGCAGGACAGATCTCTCCCTCCTGGGGGGAATATTTGGTCTAAACTCCCATGCTGACCAGACATTTGGGGAATATTTGCATTTTTGAGCTTCTGCCAGTTTTTTACGAATGCTACAAGGAGGTGGTACGGTAGTAGCATCCGGGGCTGACGGTACGGGGGGAGAAGTAAGAACTCGCTTCACTGAATGGTCACCCATCCCCTTACTAGCAGTGCTAGGCGGTGCTTAACTTCCAGAGCTGTCTTGCTCTGTGAAAGCCCCCTAGCCCATGGCAACCCCAATAACAATAATAATAGTTAATTAATTCTACAATCGCTCTCAGCGAGCACATCATAATTATTCTATTACATCAAGCAGCACACACAAGCTGAGGAGGGGTCCCTCTCAACTCACTGTCTATTCACCGTGCTTACATTGCAATTTTAACATAACGAAATTCCATGTTTCTCTTATCCATACAAAGACATGACATACACCCTAATAATCCTTGTAAGCCTTAACTTGTTAATCAGCCCCTGCCCCTAGGCAATAACAATGCCGTATACAAGTGACTTCATTCGTCCCAACTCGTGTCGGAAAAAGTCGGCTATAGACACAACAACAATTGTGTGCGTATCCAACGAAGGGAGGGAAACGCCTGTTTTAACTACTCTGGCAACGTCCCACTTTACGTCACGTGTTCTGTAATTAACACTCTGCCCAAAATCTAAGAAGGGGGAAACACATTAACTCCTCCCCGAGTGTACCACTCCACCCCAAGTTGGCCTAACAACATCAGTCAACCCGTTCGCTATATACCGGTAAGTGTTCACATGTGATTTACATGTGCTTTCAGGTATTAAAGCGCCAGCGCTAAGGGCCCTTTTACTGCCGTCGGCACTTTTGCCACACCTCACCACTTGATGAATGGGGACTAACAGTCATGCTCGATAGGGGGATCTGAAAAACAACACCTTAAGACATGTATTCAGAGCTTAACATCTACCAAGCCATAAACATTAAGTGTTTCAGATAACAGTTCGATGCTTCAAATAAATGGAGCCAAATATTACAGAGCAACAGGTATGCATACAAATCTCACAGGGTGGATCAGTTTAACCAAGGATTTACAGGTGTCCAATTGGCCACATTAAACTTCACAAATGGAATTGTCTATTCGTATCTTAGATATGAATTCCCCATACTAGGTGTTTTATCTGCGCAGAATAATAATAATAATAATAATAATAATAATAATAATAATAATAATAATAAAAGCAGCACTCACCATGTGTTAGCGTCTTACTTGATCGGGTCAGGTAGCTTTCCTGCAATGGCAGGACGATGCTCTTATGTTGCCCAAGTGTTTGAATCTTGCTGAGAGTCGCAAAACACTTATCACAGGAACCACAAAAAATTTAAGTTTAACCATGGGAATTACTCAGTATTAACATTTAAACTATAATGAATAAATTAATTCAATAAAAAAAAACTTGAAAGGCTCCATAAGTTAATGGCAGATAACCGCATTAAACATTAGCAGCATCATCTTTAGGATTACGGACCATTTCGAAAAACAACACTTGGACCACGGCACATCCTGCTTGGTCAGCAACCAAACACCAAAAAAGAAATATATAAATACATAAACAAAATATCTGCCTCCGAACCAGAGACGCAACAATCAATCATTGGGAGGCTGACATCATTTTCACAGAATCTTAGCTGAGAAAGCAATGCCAGCTCCCAACAATCGTGACCTCGCAGCTGAGCAAATAAACACGGCAGCAACAGTCGCTGCAACAATAATTAACCATAAAGAACTATAGATAAAACCCTTTAGACACTAAATTAACCTGACACATAATAATAAAACGCATAAAATTATAAAACTACTCCAATAAATTACCCACACACTCATCGGGTGCCATAAACAAAAGAGCATCGATCAATGCTCTTTTTCCACTGGGCCCATGTGACACTCAACTGACATGAAATGTCACAATGTAGTATTTTTTTAGGGACCATCTTAAGTAATTTTTTTAAACAATGGATAATATAATACTTTAAGCAAATTCCCTGTTAGAACACATTTGGAAATTGTTGAATTTTTTTTTTAATGATGCTAGATCCATAAGCTTGCAATTTCTTGATCTTATAACAGCAAAGTGGCAGTGGCGTAGCTAGGGAGGGGACAAGGGGGTACATTTTTCCTCGGGTGCAGCATTTAAGGATGCTAAATTGATGTTACATACAGTAATTACGAATCAATTTCAGAATCAAATGTTTCCCCCTCTTAAATGCACGTCATGTTTCATTCAGAAATGTAACATTTTGACCACGTTTGTCTCCCCTTCCCCCCCCTAGCTATGCCACTGAATTAATTAATTCAGACAGTTCAAACTGAATCCTACTATGTCTCTGATTACCATTGCTTGATTCCATGAGTGGTCGTTCTAGACAGACTCGCTGTATGAAGCATGTTTTTTAAGTACTGGTACTATTTTGATATTAAAAAAAAAACAAAAACCAAAGATGATTTTTTTTAACAACTTAATTTTTACATGAAAGCCTGGACCTTAATCTACAGGGTGTTTCTAAATTATCTCCCGTATTATACTTGTTTATTACTCAAAAACTATTACAGATTTTAACGTGATTTTTTTTATTCACAAAGTTTCTTCAATAAGAAATATTTTTAAAATTTCGATTTTCTGAGGAGAAAAAAGAAAAGAAAAGAAAGAACTGAAAAAATAGAACGGAAATAGTTTTTTCTTAATTTTACATTACTCCAAAAAAGTTTCAAATAAAACCTTTGTTTTCTTTTTAAAGTTTCAAACAAATTCAGGTTATATAGTCATTTGACTAAAATGAGAAACTGGAAAGGACTGTGGATAGCGACATGACCACAAAAGAATTTTATTAAGCATATACGTATTTCGAACTCATTGAGTTCATTATTCAATGCCAATACAGAGTTTGGTTGAATTGTATATAAGGGCCGGAGTGGCCATTATCCAATAAAAAGGTACAAGTGTAAGTTACAAAACAAAAAAGACCAATGGGGGGAAACAATCTCTTAACATCAGAACCGTGGACCTAGTAGAGATACTTCCTCCTGGTCGCGAACAATCGTTACAATCGATACCGAATGCCGATTATTAAGATTATACACTGAATAACTGGATAGACAAAATAACTATCTACATAATAAAATCAAAGAAAGTAAAAGATAAACAAAATTAAGAAATATAGAAAATTAACTTGACTCTTTAAGCAATTTGATAATTGTCGAATCTCCTATCGGGCCTGCGTCTCCGTTTAGTAAAAGGTCGGGGTCCTTCTTGGAAATCTCCAACGTCTCATAGGCATCCAAAGTGTTCTTGCTTCTGACCTGTCTCAACAAACGGCAATCTTGTAGAACTATGTCATGTCCGGTGTCAAGCATATGCTTGGCCCCCGCTGATCTGTTCGGGCGGCTGAACCTGGCGTGGGCATTATTCTCTTTGAATCTAGCCTGGACTTCCTGCAAGTTGCCCCTCGGTAAACTTTCTGGCATATACTGCATACACTGGCAATTTCGTATTTTCCAGATTGTGCTAGAGGAGATGTCTGGTCTTTAGGGTTCCCCAAAAGATTCCTCAGGGCATTGGGGTTTTTGTACGTGAGGTCTATATCCGCTTC
Source organism: Rhysida immarginata (assembly GCA_023313115.1). Lineage (NCBI taxonomy): Eukaryota > Metazoa > Arthropoda > Chilopoda > Scolopendromorpha > Scolopendridae > Rhysida > Rhysida immarginata. Next base: position 265,303 of record JAHWFO010047778.1, on the reverse strand, counting down.
TTTGAAGATCGGGCGTAATCCTGCCGTAAGGGTCTCGTTATATGGAATTGATACTCTAAACTTGGGTGTCCTGGTGTTGTTGAGGGTGGTTGATTCTCTAACCAGCTTTACGAATCTTCTTCTGCGTACCAAATCGTGTACGAGTTTGGTGTCGTATCCGTTATTTTGCGCTATAGTCTGTATATGTTTGATCTCTTTTGCAAATCAATAGCTTCTACCCATCAATAAAGTTCAATGTGGAAATGGAGGAGAATTGCTCTATACCCTTTCTTGATCTTAGAATCATACGAAATAACAACAAGCTCAAATATGACATTTATCGAAAACCCACCCATACCGATGTGTACATTCACCATGATTCAAATCACTGCTGGAGCCAGAAGTTAGCAGTGTTCGTTTTTATGGTTGACAGAGCTCTAAACATCCCTATATCTAAGACCAGATTTGGCATTCAGTATAGATTGTAACGATTGTTCGCGACCAGGAGGAAGTATCTCTACTAGGTCCACGCTTGTGATGTTAAGAGATTGTTTCCCCCCATTGGCCTTTTTTATTTTGTAACTTACACTTGTACCTGTTTATTGGATAATGGCCACTCCGGCCCTTATATATATTCTCTGTAATTTAACCAAACTTTGTATTGGCATTGAATAATGAACCCAATGAGTTCGAAATACGTATATGCTTAATAAAATTCTTTTGTGGACAAGAGGTTGTTGTCAGTTGGTCATTTGACTAAAACGAATTCAATTTTCGTTAGAATCTTCTATCTATATTGACAATAAGCATTTTCATTTCAGTCATAAGATAATATCTGCTTCTCGTAGTGGGGGACTTAGATGAGGTCTATGCACTTTGTCCTCGTTGCTAACAGTTGGCAGCGTGATGTAGAAATATGACAAACAGTTTATTCATTTAGACCATACGCTTTTGCCTCATGATTTTTAATACTATGCAACATACACTATATGATCAAAAATATCCGGACACCCTTCACAGATCATCGATTGGCCCAATGTCACATGATAATGACTTGCACATCATTTAAATAGCTTCCCACACCTTCAGACACAACTCTGCTTGGACATTGGCAAGAATGGGTCGTTCGGCAGAGCTCAGTGAGTTCCAACGTGGAACCATCGTTGGATGTCACCTATGCGGCAAGTCCGTGCGTGACATTTCCAGCCTTCTTCAGATACCCAAGTCAACAGTAGGTGATGTCATTATGAAATGGAAGACCCGGGGATCAACAACAGTTCAACAACGAACCGGTAGACCCAAGAAACTAACGGGCAGAGACCGTCGAGTGCTTCGTCGTGTCACCCGCAGCAACGGGAAGTCCTCGGCGGAAAAAATTGCCACAGAGTTTCGAAACGCCTCTGCAAATGATGCCAATACCATGACAATTCGTCGGGAACTGCACACGATGGGATTCCATGGCCGTGCTGCTGCCCACAAGCCCCACATCAGCAGGGTCACGCCAAGCGAAGTCTGGAGTGGTGCAAAGCCCACAGAAACTGGACAATGGACCAATGGAAACGTGTAATGTGGACAGACGAATCTCGCTACATACTCTGGCAATCCGATGGACGAGTTTGGGTTTGGTGCATACCTGGAGAACGCTTCTTACCTGAGTGCACAGAGCCCACAGTCAAGTTCGGAGGAGGAGGAGTCATGGTGTGGGGCTCATTTTCATGGTACGGACTGGGCCAGCTCGTTCCTGTGCAAGGAATCATGAACTCCGACCGTTATCTGAATGTTTTGGACAACTGTGCACTTCCAACGTTGTGGCAATTTTTCGGAAACGGGCCATTTCCCTACCAACACGACAATGCTCCGTGCCACAAAGCGAGGCGTATACAGCAGTGGTTTGCGGACTCAGGGGTCGAAGAAATGGGTTGGCCGGCACAAAGTCCCGACCTCAATCCTATAGAGAGTCTGTGGGATGAATTGGAAAGACGCTTGCGGGCCAGATCACATCGGCCAACTTCTGTACCTGAACTGATTCTCGCTCTTCGGGAGGAATGGAGGAACATTCCGGAAAGTACATACCAACATTTGGTGGAAAGTCTTCCCCGAAGGGTGGAAGCTGTGATTCGGGCAAAGGGATGTGCAATGCCCTATTGATTTCCATGAAATCGTGGCTAGAGCGCAAACGTGCATGTGTCCGGATATTTGTGATCATATAGTGTATCTTCTGAGCTGATCACTCTACGTTTCTTCTTGATAGGCCCGAGGACGCGGGTTTGATCCCAGCCGAGGACGACGAGGATTTTTTCAGGGGAAAATCCTGAGATCACGCACTTCCTTCGGAAGGGAAGTAAAGCCGTTGGTCCCGTGTAGTCGTTTGCCGGCTGCACATTAAAGAACCCATGCGAGGCAAAATTTGCGGCCCCTATAACGCCGTCCTGAAATGACCATAGCAGTTGAAAAGGACGTTAATACCAAACAAACCAAACCAAACCAAACCAATCTTCTTGATAGCTGTAGACTTGATATCATCCTAATTTCCAAATCGCTATAAGAATGCTATTTTGAGAGTGGTGACTAAACTAAATGTAGGCCAATTTTGATTGCATATGTAGTGGGCTACATCTCATGATCACAATAATTCAAATTTGGAGCGCAGTAATTGAAATTTTGGTATCAAATTAAACTCATGTTTGTAAAAATAGCAACATCAGAATTAAATTAAATGAGTAGTTTCAAAGCAAGAAAACAATATTAAGTGTCTGAAATCAGTATTAGGTTTAGCCACCATGCGCTGCAATAAGTGCTGCTATACGACATGGCATGGAGTCAAACAGATTTTGAATGTTTGCCTGGGGAAGAGCATTCCATATTGTTTGTATGCGTGCCGAAAGTTCATCTATAGAACCTGCAGGACAAGGATCACGAGCGAGACGCCGACCACTGAAATCCCACCTGTGTTCAATAGGCGACATATCCAGTGAATAAGCAGGCCAAAGAAGAAGCTGTATGACTTCTGCTGAAAAGAAGTCTTGAACATTCCTTGCAATATGTGGACGGGCATTATCTTGTTGAGGAATGCCTTGAAGGAAAGGAACAAGTTCGGGCTCCAGCACTTCACTGATATACAGTGCGTCCGGAAAAAATAGACTCAACCCTGAAATTTGCATAATTTGTAAACAGAAGCAGAAATAAGTTAATTATGATTTAGAAACGCATTCTAAATATGTTAATAATTATTTTTAACAATTGTCTAAGAATACTGTACGTAAAACCGTTTATTTCAAATATATTTTCCAAAAGTTTTGTCATCACGTGTCCATTAATTATAAACTCACAGTGCGCCATTGTGAATTCTGTATGTGAAACTTGCCAATTTGAACGAGACAAATAGTAAATCATTACTGTTAGAGTTATTTGTGACTAAAAATCTGCAAATTGCATGGTTAAATAGTGACAATTACAATGGGAAGGTGTGCATCATTAACAGACTTGAAAAGGGACAAATTGATGCTTTGCATAAGCAGGGATTACCTGCGAGAGAGATTGCAAGTCAAATAAAGCGTTCTCAAACAGTTGTGCAACATTACATTGCTCAGGGAAAAAAATATGGGACCAAAAAGAGCTCAGGACGTCCACAAAAACTGACACCACGTCAAAAACGGCAGATTATCAAAGAAATCTCAGAGAATAAAACATCCTACAGGAAACTGGCAAAGAATCCAACAATTCAGGTATCGAAATCAACTATCGGAAATGTTGTGAAATCTGTCAAGCACTTGAAGCACAAGAAGCGAAAGGGTGCACCAAGATTAACTGATGCTCACAAGAAGAAGAGACTGGATTGGGCAAAGGAACGGATTAGCTGGGTATCTGAATGGAGACGAATAATATTCATTGACGAGAAAAAATTCAACTTGGTCGGCCCAGATGGGTGGCAGTACTATTGGTTTGATCTTCAGAAGGAAGAGGAAATGTTCTCAAAAAGGCAGTGTGGTGAGGCAGTGTAATGATCTGGGCTGCATTCAGTTGGAGTGGAAAGACACCAGTGGCGCTCGTTAATGGTAGAATGAATGCTATTGGTTAACAAAAAATGTTGTCAGAGACACTTCTTCCATATGCAGAAGGCATAACAGGATCTCCATGGCAGTTTCAACAAGACAATGCTCCTATACACTCTGCCAAAACAACTAAAACGTGGTTCTTCGATAATGGAGTTGATATCTTACCGTGGCCAGCACTCTCCCCTGACCTAAATTCCATCGAAAATGTGTGGGGAGTTCTGGCACGGAAAATCATATGCCACAATTCAAGAACTGAAAGATGCAATTATTCGGGATTGGGAAGAAATTGGGGACCAATATTTGAAGAAACTACTTTCTTCAATGCCCAATCGCATTTATCAAGTTCTTGTTAATAAAGGTGGCCACATCAGTTATTAAAACGCATCATTTCTTGACCTGAGTCTATAATTAATGGACAAAAAAATTTCCTTCCATTTGTTGTTTTTTTTTCCTCATGTAAATTTCATATAAAAGTATAAAGAAATAAATGTGAAAAATATTCCTATATATTGTAAACATTAATTTTATTTTGTGAAACCCAAATGATTTCGTTCTGTTTATTGGATAGACTATTTATTGAAGTGTTAAAAATAGCCAGAGTTACAACGTTTTTAAAAAAAGGCGAACTATCTGATTATTCGAATTACCGTCCAATTACAGCATTACCGATATTTGCAAAAATTTTGTTATACGACAACACGTTTATTACTCCCTGCCAACACGGGTTTGTACCAAAAAAAAACGTAGAAACCACATGTCATGAATTTATAGAATTCACTTCGCACGAAATGGCTTCTAACAATTATGTTGCAGCTGTTTACGTTGACTTTGCGAAAGCTTTTGATTCGGTACCCGTTGACTTGCTTTTATATAAATTATCAAATTTTTATGGTATATGTGGGCTCCCTTTAGAGTGGCTAGAGAGTTTTCTTATCAATAGAACTTATTTTCTCATCTACTCAGAAATATCCTCACATTTGCTAACTAGGAACTTAGGAGTGCCCCAGGGCTCAATTCTTTCACCTTTACTATTCTCTCTGTTTATAAATGATTTACCCATGGCTTTATCATCTAGTATTCCCTTTCGAATAATCTTATATGCTGATGACGTAGTGCTTATTGCTGCAAGCCAAGTTGTTGACCTAATGATTTCTACGTAGTGCTTACAGAATTGAAGGTCTGGTCTGATAAAAATTCGATGCAAGTAAACTCGGAAAAAACAAAAACCATGGTCTTCTATCAGAGGAATAAACGTGGAGTATTATGAGGGTAATTTATTGTCCACAGTATCCTCATTTAAATATTTAGGTCTTATTATTTCCCACGATCTTAACTGGGACCAGCACATTGATTCTTTTATAATTAATTTGAACACAAAACAAGGTATTATCTCTAGATTATACTATTTGCCTCTTAAAATTCTTTTGTTATTATATTATGCGTGGATTCACTCCTCTCTGTGTTCCAATGTGTTTCTGGGGATCCTATACCTCATGGAACCTTACACGTATATTTAAATTGCAGAAATGGTTTCTCCGAACCTTCCTCAGAATTCCTAAACTTTCATCAGCGTCTCGATATTTTAGCGATTTTCGCATTCTTACCGTCTATCAGTTATTTTTAGTTCGCGTTTGTGCCTTTGTTTTTAAAGCTGCGAATTCAACTTTGACAATTTCTACTCCTATTAAGTTAGCCGTTAATGCTGATAATCATCATTATCCAACTAGAGCGTCTCATGATCTAAATATTCCGTTAGTTAAACTTAATTACCGTCGATGTTGTCTTTCTTATGTAGGCATAAGATGTTGGGCTCTTTTATCGCGTGAGTTACGTTCAATACCGGTTTATCCAATTTTTTACAAACTTTTAAAGCTTTATGTTTCTCATTTACCCTTGGCTATTCGGATTTAAATGTAGATTGATAAGACTGTTACTTTGGGATTTGTTTATATTAATTACTTTTATCTTAGTATTTGTCTGTTAAAGTCCAAGAATGTTACTATTATTACCAGTATAATTTGTTTTTTGATTTCCTGTACTTTTTTGATAAGTAATAGTAACTGTTTATGCTTATGACCAGTTATAGTCAGATAACTCTGTGTTGGCATTTTAGTTATTCTTTGTTTTATGTTTTGTTTTATTTAATTTGTCCCCGTGTTTAACTTCTGTCCCAAAGTGGGTAATTTATTTAATGTACAGTCAACCAAAGGAAATAATCCACACGAGTTTAATACTTAATATTACATTTCATGCTATTGTGTTGTTTTAATAGCTTTTTTAATTATAATTATTTAAATTTAATAATCTTAATAATGTTAACGCTAAATGTAATATTAAATTATTAAAAATAAATTAATATTGAAACAGTAAAACTTAGAGTAAAATTCAAGTGTGGATTATTTCCCTTTGATGACTGTACTTTGACCCTGGGGAGCCTTCTTTGTCGGTCAGTCTTTTGACCATACTGGCTCCCCACGGGCCCAATGTAACACTTTAACTAAATAAATAAAATAAAAATTGTTTAGGGGTAAGTCTATATTTTCTGGATGCACTGTAGATTACCCACAATTCATAGCAACTGAGATCATCCATGATACGCAATCACACCCCAGACCTTAACTCCTATGTGTTCGTACACTATGACGTTCGATAATGCACTCCGGAAGGTAGCGTTCACTGGCGTAGTGTCTAACACGAATGCAGAAATCATTATACCACAGATTAAAGCGGGATTCATCAGAAAAACGCCACTTGTTGCCAATCTTCATGCCAGTCTCTATGTTCGTGAGCCCATTGCAGCTGCAGGCATCGATGGTTTTGGTTTGGGATCTTGTATAAAGGATTTCTTGCATGCAGCCCGCAGTGCATTAGATGTCGATGAATTGACGAAGGAGACAGGGACCATTGTGCTGCCAACTGTCTAGAGGAAGCTGTACGGTCTGTCAGCGCCATGCAGACCAGGTGTCTATCATTGTGTGTTGACATCACCTTTCGGCATCCACTCCCGGATTTCCGAATTGTCCGGTTCTCGTCGGTCCACTGCTTCCGAACTCGCATCGCTGTGCTGCTGTTACGCTGCACACGAGCTGCTATTGCACGATAGGAAAATTCTCCTTCATGAAGGGCGATGATTCTTCCCGTTCAAACTGCGTAAATTGTTGAAATGTCGCCCTCTTTCGTCAAAGAGGCATCGTTATGTCTCACCTAACGTTTTCCACTAGCAGATAACCACAGACTAAGTTTCAAAATCCTGCTACAGCCCTCTATTTATACTGTTTCAGCAGCTGTTCAGAGGGCACTGCTCAGCCCACGCATGCATGGCGAGTCTGAAATTTTAATCATTTGCATAACATGCTATAATTTGCATTGGCTGAAAATTGCAGCTCAATCGCATCATTCCTTCATGGTGTTGCAATTTTTACAAACATGAGTTTATAAACTGCGATAAATTGAGAATCGTGATAATCGAGGTATTCCTATAGATAACAAATAAACTGATGAATAAATTAGAAGGAACTGTGGTGTGGAATTGCCTGTATATGAAGGAAAAACTTCTTACCACAAGAAAACATTTTGTATCTATCAAGAAAGCATTTTATATCTTGGATGTTGTCTTGTGCTAAGAGGATTTTTCCTTCATATACGTGAAATAAACTGATGCATTCTTTTTGATAAGAAAAGCATTAAAGCCTTACATCTATTTCTTTTTAATATTATCTGCCATTTAGAGCTTCAGGTCATGTTGATCGCTTTGCTGATTACATGGTGAAAGATTTGAAAACTGGTGAATGTTTTCGACTTGACCATCTCATTAAAGGTAATTAATAGAATTTTTTTACATTTTACATATGCAAGCAGCATCGAGATCTGTTTTTAACTTTTTTATTACCTGTATCTATATAATATGGATATTTTTGTTTTTTAGCACATCTAGAGAAATTTTGTGGTGACAAAAAAGTTAGCCAAGAATTAAAGGATGAATATCAAGATGTCATAGTAAAGGTTGGAAAAAACAGATCCACTCTTGTTGCACTGTTTTTTGCTAAAATTCCAATTTTCTTATATTCCATTTATTCTTTTATTGATTTTTTTTTTTAGTTAGATGGAATGACAAAAGATGAAATGAATTCTATTTTAAGGAAGTATGACTTAAAGTCTCCATTGACAGGAAATGACTTATCTGATGCAATGGAATTTAATTTGATGTTTGGAATTTCTATTGGACCAACTGGACTAGTAAAAGGGTAAGAAACAAAGATGCATGTCTCTTTAAAAATGGCCCTATTTTAGGGAAAAAACCAAAAAAAAAACCCACAAAAACACGTATACCATGTTTTGGAAATAGTAATACATGTATTAAATACTGTACTTTTAGGAAGGCATTTTTGGATAAAAGGTTTTTATAAGGAAAAGTGGAACCTTTTTTGTAATAAGATTTTCATATCATTGTGTACAGTGACGAAACTGTAAAATCTCGTCTAATCTCTTGTCATCTCTTGCTATCCAGACATAGCTAAAACAAGCGCCTACGCTAGTTAATCTCACGAGAAAAGGCCAGGAAAGAACCTAAACTTAGCATGTCAAAGTTCATTTTAGACGGTTCAAAGGGTAACTCTAGCCATAATTAAAGTATGGATGGATACCTTTAAATTATGTTGTCAATTCACGATATGGGAAATTTTCTTCCAAATATTAAGTCATAATTAATAAAAATACAATATATGATGCACTTTATTGCTTGCAGAGACAATTTGTGATATGGTCAGTGACGCTTCATATGGATGGGGTGCATGCTTACAAACATTTGCTTGCTTCTTGCCTAGATGTATTTCTGCTTCCGTAATAACTGCGCTTATGGCATTGGCTATGACTAACAGTCGACATTATTCAGATTGAATGCTGAGTGCCGTGATTTATCATTAATTTATTATGGACTCGATGTCCATAACACTGTATAAAGAAATCAATGAAATGTTACTTTGCTTAATAAATTTGCCTTTTGCGAATTGATTAAATATTAGGAGCAACACAACACAGCATATTTGTTCATTAAATCTTTCGTTGTTTACTCTTTCCTGCCTCAGACAATTCCATGGTCAGGAGTGAAGGAAGGCACAGACAGAGGTGTATGCGCATTCCTAAGTCCTGCACGGGTGCCTTTCGGTGAAAATCATGAACGTTTAGCAAAATATGTGGACGAAAGAGTAAATCTGCGCAATTGGGTGCATTTCGGCGAAAATCATGAACGTTTGGCAAAAAGGGTGCAAGAAACAGTAAATCCGCCCATTTGGTACCTCGTCTATAGACACAGTAAGATACACCACAGGGAAACAGCACTATTTTCAAAACGGAATCCAGAGAAATGCATGCAGAGCATTAACACCACTATCGATCTTGTTATGAATCTATGATGAAATTTCATATACATGTATATTTTCGTTGCTGCTGATGTATTTTTCGTTAGTGGGAGGGATATCGGGCTAGGGTTCAAGTATGCAGGACTGTACCAAACTTTTTTCTCAATTGTTTAAATTTTTATACAGATTTTCATTAGCACAGCTGCAAAAGGGAAAACACCAGCTGGTGATCAGGCCGCTTAGCGATTTCTATTGACTGTGCTTATTTCTCTACATGCACGCATCAAAGAGTGCCTAATAATTTCCAATTTTTAGAGATTGTTTTCAATATATTATAGAAACAAATTATACCTTTAGATAGTCTTTTGTAACGAGCCCGCCCCCTACTACACCGAACAGTAAACATAGGCTCCTCTAGTTACTGTGGGAGCAGTACCTGTCAGGAGTTAGGGCATCGATTTTAGGGAAAACGTTGACACAAGCTCTGACTATGATTGCGCATACCTGTATTCATTGCCAAAACCAAAAATAATTAAACATACAGTACAACTATATATTGAAAGACAACCAACTCTTAGTAATCTGTGATATCCAGAATATCCAAAATATTCCTAGAGGGACCCTTCTCATCACTAACTGGCTATGTAGACTATAAACACATAAAGCACATGCAGCTACTTAATACACACTTGTTAAATACAGAACGTATGTTCAACAAGTCACGTGAGGGCACAACCAGGCACACAGACCAGTGCAGGGCGACTAAGCCCATCAGAGATTTGTGACAGCACTGCTTGTATAATATACAAGGCGAGGTGCTATGCTTTGGCCTGTCTGCTCGGTGAGCACGACGAAATATATAATATTCCAAAAATTTGATGCAAAGGAAACGTCTCGTGACTCCTTTCTAGCAGAGAGGGGGAGGCACAGAAACCCTCTGGGTCTCGTCCGCCCACATAACTAACCAGTTAGCCTCCTCTGAGCCTCTTCTGTCCCAAACCCAAATGACTGTTTTTCTTTTTAAATTCTGCAATATTACGAATGGTTTTATTTACAAACTCTGATATTCCGAAAAAAAATGTATGCAAAATTCATCTGAAAATCAACTGAAAAACCACTTTTTAGGATTTGAGGACTGGGAGTTCATCTGAAATCAGGAGGCTTAGAGAGAGAAACTCTCTGGAATTAATCTTATAGACTCTGTTGACGTTGATAGTGATTTAATGATGGTGGAGCCATTAACGGATCTCCTAAGATGGGAACATTATAGAACCCATTATAGAACAGATCTTCGAAAACCAAGATGGCGGATCCGAGGAGAATGATGATGAGGTAGGCGAACATTAGCAAAAAGCTCTTATAATGAAAGAGTTAAACGATCTTTCCAGCAAATTAAAAACTTTATTTCTCACTGAAAGTGAAGTTACAGATGAAAAATATAATTTGTACCGTATAGACGCGCTTTTACCGGCATGCCGGAAAGTCTGAGGTTCACCAAATTTCCTGTCTCTATTTTCTGGTTCCTAAACCGGCATGCCGGAAAAAAGTGAAGAGGGCCGCAAAATGTGAATATTTTTTCGATAATTATTAATTACATTGTGTTTATAAACAAAGTGTTGCGTCGCAAAGTAACGTTAAATTACGAAGTTTATTCTTGTTTAGGTCAAACGTAGGATGATATTAAAAGTTTATGGGCATATATAATATTAGCTGCGTTGATATGCAGCTTACAAATATTACAAATTTAGTCAAACAGAAGGAACATTCTGAAAATGAGAAAACAATGCTAAATACAATGAGAACACGCTTGACATAAGCAAGCAATCCAAATACCACCAAACAAAACAAGAAAATGAAAATAAAAACAGGAAAAGTTATTCGTCATCTGAACGATCAGTATCACTAATTTCACAGTCTGTCAAGTTCCAGTCTGTCCTGTTGTCGTCATTTATATCAGTAGAAGGGTTACTGGTAATTGCCCCAGAATTTAAATCATCCGCCATTGTCAAACTGAAGAAACAACAAGCGCCTACTAGTGAGGGGGAAACTCAATTTTCTGTCTCGAATTTTCCGGCATGCCGTATAAAACGGGGTTTTACGGCCCCCTGGTCATCCTCGATAATATACGGCATGCCGGTCAAAGCGCGTCTATACGGTACATGTATTTCAAAGTTAACAACTTTATTAATAAGAAAATCACTAAACGTAAAATGCAGACGTCAGTTAAAGAATATTTTCATTCATCAATTGATTAAAATTTATTACTCTGTATTGTAATGGGCTACTCCGAATACTGTACAATCAAATAATGTAATTTATCAGCAAAACAGGCATACATGCTTCCGTTTTTTCTTTTCCTGGTTAATACGAAACTTGGCTATTATGAGAAAAAAAGTTCCGGGGCCCAGCAATTTCGTAACATCCAAGTTTTACTGTATGATGCGAAAGAGAACTGCATTTGGCTGCTCAAGCCAAATGTCAAAATCAACGGTTGCCTTCATGAACAGGATGGCCATAGAAACAGGGCTATCATCTTTAGTAACATTCTGAAGAAGTCGTCCAGATAGTACTCCTGATGTACTATTGTGCTTTTTATACTTGTCTACTAAAAGGGCCTTGGGAAATTGATGACATTGCACTTTAGATAGTCTATGGAAAGCCTTCAATGAAGCATGGAAGACTATTTTGCTCTGTGCCTTAAGTGTCCACTGTTGCAGTGCTAGGGTGCCTTAGCCAGTTTGAAAGACCAACAACAGATGATGGCACAAGGAGTTTTAATAGCACTACAAAGTATTCCAATTTCATTCACATAAAAGTGAATCAACTTCTGTAAATTAATAAATGAAAGGAAAATTCTGTAAATAAATCCACTGGCTGTCATAAACATGCATACCTAATAAATACTGTTGAAACTGGGCCTTTAATTTGTTGGGAAATAGTTTTATAGGCAGTTCCCTGCTTGTGAAGATGAAGTATTGTTTTTTATAGATTACTTGATAATTCATTTGTTTTACCCCTCGTTGATTGACAATGAGCAGCAGAGCATTACTTTTTCATGAGTATTTTTTCAAATTTTTATCAAAATTTTGGATATTTTTTTGTGTTTCTACTCTGAGTATCATTGCAAAGGCCAAACGCATTGTGTCATGTAAATTACCAAACAATTTATCCTTGAGCATGCCATTTTTACAAGGGGTGTGAATAATTTTGAATCTCAGTGTTTGATGAAATCTATACCGGTAATTCTTTTATTTATAATTGTCACAATAAAATAATTCAGCATGAAATGTATTTATTTTTATAGCTGGTTTAATTGTTGTATTGATAAGTTAAAAATATACAAATGTTATGAAACAAACATTGACTTTACTGTTAATTTGGTTAGGATGTAAATAATTTTGGAGGCAACTGTATACAACATCATAAACCATTTAAAATGTATAAGACTAAAAATAGCATTCACAAATGAATAACTTTTTTTTTTTTATTTTTTATTTTATTTTTTTTTTTGGAAAAGACTTTTGACACACCTTTTAAAATAAAGAAATATAACCGACTCAAAAGATATAGAATTAAATGCAATTTATGTCAAGTCATCTGTATAAGAATGAGCGCATGCTCATTTGAGCTAGATATAAAGAACTGACGAATTAAATATCAGATTAATATATTAAATTATAGACACAATACATAATAGATGCAGGTCACTTATTTGTAAGAGTAAAAGATACTATGCAAATTTTATATGAAATGAAAAAATAAATATATATATACACGGGAATATCAGAAAGTATTGACATTTATTTTTTAACAGAGGAAATATAGTCGCTCTGTTAAAGTTAATATAGGCAAAACAAAGGCCGAGTACATGTACAGGCATTGCCTAACAAGAATTGTTCTGTGGACATGCACTACATGCTACCAGTTTTTTAAAATTGGCCGTCAATATCACATTGTCTGCAGTGAAAGATCAACGAGCTGTTATACTGTTTCTTTTCGCAAAAGGTAAGAAACCTGAAAAACTTCAAAGCGAAATGGTAGAAGTTTATGGTGCCAACTATCAGGACTATTCCAATGCGTGCAAATAGTCTAAAATGTTTTGGGAAGGAAGAGTTAGCCTTGCCGATAAACACTGTTCTGGGCAGCCTACGTCTGCATCATCATCAACACTAGCCATTATCGAGGATGTTAACAACACAATCAGAGAAAACTGTTGCATTTCCTTGAAAGAAGTGAGTGAAATGTTTCACATATCTTATAGATCTGCATGGGATCTGCTGCATGAGAAGCTTGGATACCGCAAAGTATGTTCGTATTGGATTCCAAAAAGCCTGACACCAGAACAGACTGGCAACAGAATGGCGTGCACTCTGCATCATCTGCTGCAGTACAAACAGAAGGAAAATGCGTTTCCGAATGGCAATGTCACAGGAGATGAGTCCTGGGTCTTGCACTTCACATGTGAGCCTAAAACATTAAACATGATGTGGAAACATCCAAATTCTCCGGTTCGCAAAAAATTCAGTGTCTTCTTCAGCTCAGAAAATTACGCTTACATTTCCTGCTTTGGAATATTTCAATGCTGCTACGTGTTGTGAAATTTTGACTAACTGCAGCGTGCTATTCAGGATGAGTGATGAAAAAGAGGAAACGATATTTGACTTCTTCATGACAACACAAGCCCACAAATGGCCAACTTCGTCCAAGCAAAACTAGTCCGTTTCATTTGGGAGATTCTGGACCACCCAATCTACAGTCCTGGGTGGTCAGATCTTTGAAACTGACGAGGAACTCAAATCTACCGTGTGTCATGCTGACTCTTTCTATATTGGCTCAGTGTTGGGATAAATGCCTAAGCAGACAAGGTTCCTATATGGAAAAGTAGATAAAGACGTATAGTTTCAGCTGCACTTAGTTGTAAGTTTTTTTTAATTTTCTTTGCAAAAATAAATGGCGTTACTTTCTGATATTTTCTCGTATTAGTAAAAGAGAATTTACTAAATTTTTAAAACAAAAAAACATATTTGAATTGATGATGGTTCCTATACCAAAACATGTCAATTCAAAATTTATTATGGTACTCCATAGTAAATTTCTAACATTGTATTCAGAAACAGTCTCTATGAAGTTTTTTTATATTTTTTTATTTTTATTTAATATGATTGTTTTTGTATGGTATTTTCAGTTTTCTTCGCCCCGAAACAGCCCAGGGAATTTTTGTCAATTTTAAACGCCTTTTAGAATTTAATCAAGGAAGACTTCCCTTCGCAGCTGCTCAAATTGGAAATTCTTTTCGTAATGAGATATCACCTCGATCAGGTCTAATTCGTGTTAGGTGAAAATGAACAATTTTTTTATGTGTTTTTGTATACATGTACTAAATTTTTGGACTATCACCTACTCAATAATTCATTATTTCTTGTAATGCAGAGAGTTTACAATGGCAGAGATCGAATATTTTGTTGATCCTACTGAAAAAGATCATCCCAAATTTGATAGTGTGAGAGATCTTGAAGTTCTTTTGTATTCAGCATGTCACCAGATGGATGGGAAACCAGCTGAAACAAAGACGATAGGCAAAGCTGTGGATGAGGTTTACTAATAAAATAAACTACTCTGAAATTTAAAAAAACAACAGTAAAACTTGATTAATTACTAAAGTTTAATTGAAGCAGAAATCAAGTACACAAAAACTTAATGTCTTAGATGAAGGACTTTCAAATCATATAGAAGCTGTAAATTGTTTCGGATTCTCGTTTCATTACGATTATATGAACAAACAGTATGAAATAATAAAATCATTATAAATTACAGGAAGGAGAAATTATTATACCTTAATGGGGAACATGCATGAAAATTTTAAAAAATTGTTTTCGATAGTATTCATTATCATTGTCAAGGAATGATGATTCGTTTTTTCTAAAAATGTATAGTTATTTTTGAAAAAAATATGAAAGATAGGACCTCATAAAAATGCTACCGTCATAGCACTGTGCCGTGACATCACAATCCTCCTGTTATTCTGAGTGTATGACTTTCTCCTTCGTTTACAGTACTAAGTATCCTGTATATATTGACATAAAAACCGTTTACAAACACAGTTAGTGTTTCGTACTCATCTGTACAAACACTTCAAAATTGGTACCTGATAAAAGTTTTCTAACAGGTCTTAAAAATCCTGAGAAAAGAAAGAAATTATTTTCGGCAGCGAGAAAGATAACACTTGTCTCGCTATTGGAGAGAAATCGACAATGTATTTTTGTATTTTTGCGAACACCATTTCAACGAAGGTTTTTTCTTTAATATTTTTAATGCATATCAAGTATGTAATTAAATAAAGAGCACATGTGCATTATATCATTTAAAAAAAAAATTGTCAATAAAATATTAATGGGGGGGGGGGGTGGGAGATTTCCAAGGGAGATGGGGAGGGGACGGAGATTGAATAGCATTTTTTTTAAACTTATTTATTTTATTTACTGTGAGTACAACAGGTTTCCCCAATTACAATGTGTGCTAAAATTTAGAATTTCACAATGTGAAATACAATATATAAAAAATAACGTAAGCGACAGTAAATATATTTTTTATATAGTACATTCCCGAAAGTTAGTTTTATTTAGTTTAAATCTTAATAAAAATAAGCGATCGACTTTTATTAGTTTCGGATATGCTGTCTGAAAGGCTCTATGTGGTGGCTTACCACTATGATTTGTTTATTTAAATATATATGAATAAAATTATACGTAATACACTTTTACGTATTATGCATACAAAATTCGTATTGTAAATACCTGTTGTATTTCATGTGTGAGGGTTTACGTTTTGTTTAATCATTAAACCCGAAACCAGTGTATCTGTAATACAAAGCAACATGGCCCATCGCATCCCCACTAAATAAAAATTATAAACCTTTCTTTCAAAATAAGAATATTTTCTTCCCGAACTTTTAGGTTTACAGGGATATTAAAATATACTTTGAAGCTCTTAGTAAAGAATGAGGGTGCAAGCCAAAAAATGGCTTTAGTCTCTCGAATTTTCGGCCGAAACATAAGGCAAATTATCAGATTTTCCTTTTTGATATCCTGAGTCGGTCATGGTAATTTTCTGTTAAATTAAAAAAAAACAAAAAAAAAAAACTACAATGAATGGAAAGCGACAATTTGAAATATGAATCTTATTCAATGTATGACAACGTGAAGTATAGGATAGCAGGTGGATCGTGATGTCAAATGGAGGAAAATCAATTAGAAATCTTTTACAAATAGGGCGTGGTTTTGCGTTTTTAAAATCAAAAATAATAAATTTTTAAAAGTTATTAGTATTTTTGAACACAATTTTCATGTTCAGCATGTCCAAATCTAATAAAAAACAATTGTTATTTTATTTAAAAAAAAAATCCATGCATGTTCCCCATTAAATTTAGCAAACCAAAGGCTACGCAAAAATATCTGGGATAAAAATCAAATTCGGGTTAACTTAACTGGGCACTGAATCAAATGTGCAGTTCAAATTGAGTAATAGCATGTTGGCAATTGTTTTATGTCGCATCTTTAAGTTGATGAAAGTTAGTGAAGAGGAATTCTAAATATAATTCTCTAGTATCACAACCACCGACAGGGCATAAAATAGAGTGTGAATAACAAAATGATTTTATTACCAGGAATCAAGTGCGGTCAAAGTTACTTTTTGACATAGTCACTGCAAAGATTGAGACATTGGTCATACCAGTGGATGAGTTTTCCAATGCCCTCTTCATAAAAGTTTGCTGCCAGCATGTTGAGATGGGTCTCCATGGCATCTTGAAGCTCTTCATTGCTGCAGAAAAGCTTTTCTCCCAGACCTGTCATCAGTTCTCAAGAGAGATGAAAGTCACTCAGTGCCAGGTCTAGGCTGTATGCTGGGTGATCGAACACTTCTCATTGAAATTGCTCAAGAAGCTGTCAGGTTACATAGCAGTATGTGATCGTGGATTGTCATGAATCACCATCACTCATTCGGCGATGAGTTCCGCTGCGCTACTTCCCTTTTGCCTGTAGAAAACGAATGAATCTATGCAATTCACACTTGGCGGGAGAATCAATCATGCTAGCCATGTTAAAGCACGTGTAGCTCAGCTCCAACTGACATGTTGGATGGACTTGGCTGTGGCAGATAGCTGTGCAGTAGCACTGTGCGCAGGTCTGCCTCCTACTGTTTGGCTGGTCACTTAGCAGCGCGATCGGAAATTGAAAAAAAGAAAGCCCTCATAATAGTATAGTTTTTCTCTTGTATTTGATTTCAGACTTTCCATAGTAGAACATAAAATCATAGCTTTTTTAATTTTTCTTTTGCAAATGACATTAACATTGGTGCATATCTAGACATGCATTTTGGATGAGTATGTTAGAAGTTTTGTTTCAAAATCATTTTTTGAGAAACAAGAAGAATACATCGATTAACAAGGAATTAATCAAGTTTTGCTGTAGTTGTTAATGTAGCTTGTTTAAAAAAAACATTGCATTCTTTCTACTTACAGAAATTGATAGACAACCAGACCTTAGCATATTATATGGCACGCATTCACATGTTCCTCACAAAAGTTGGAATTGATAAGAAACGATTGAGATTTCGACAACATATGGATAATGAAATGGCACATTATGCCCGAGATTGTTGGGATGCAGAATGTCTTACATCCTATGTAAGTAAACATTATATCTTATTTTTAATACTTCATTCAGATTATGGAGTTTTAGATGAAAATGAAAGTTCACACATGCTTATTGGGGAAAAGGAGTCTTCAGAATTGGAAATAATAACACTAATATTATTACGAGGTAGGATTCAAAAGTTCCCGGACTGAGTCTATAACGTAAAAATTTTTTGCAGTAGTGCGACTACGAGAACGTTTTTGTGTTACTACGTTCTTCCCCTTTTCTAAACGTGGTTTGTCCCAAATCACGTGGCCGAAAGCTCGCAGCGACAGCATATTTTGTAGGCAGGTGCATTTAGTAACCGGCGATTGAAAGAAATGGTGTTAATTGAGCAGAGAATCAATATCAAATTTTGTGTTTGCTTGGGAAAGAGTGCTACGGAGATTTACGAAATGTTGAAGCATGTGTACGGAAGTGAAACGTTATTGAGAACACAAGCTTTTGAGTGGCATCGTCGTTTCAGAGAAGGCAGGGAAAGTGCCGAAGACGATGAATGCTGTGGCCGTCCCGTGACTTCCCGCAGCGATGAAAACATCAACAAGGTTTCTGCGGCGGTACGTGCAAACAGGCAGGAAACAATTTGCCAAATAGCAGAATCAGTTGGGATATCAGAGGCCTCATGTCAGCGAATGCTGACTAAGGATCTTAACATGCATAGGGTGTGTCAACACATCGTTCCCCTCATGTTAAACGAAGACCAAAAGGCAATTCGAATGGAAATGGCTGGAGACTTAATCTCGGCTTTTGACAAAGATCCTTCCCTACTTGGCAGAATTGTTACTGGAGACGAGAAATGATGTTTTTTGTACGACCCGCAATCCAAGAGAGCATCGGCAACGTGGAAATCACCACAATCTCCACGGAAGCAGAAATTCCACCAAGATCACTCTAAACGAAAGGTCATGCTAGAGGTATTCTTCGATATCCAGGGCATTGTGCATCTGGAATTTATCCCTGAAGGACGCACTGTGAACAAAGAACTCTACGTCGAAATTCCTGCGTCGCTTGTGTGAGTCGATCTGGAAGAAGAGACCAAAAATTTGGGCTGAACAGTCATGGGTGCTGTTGCATGACAACGCTCCTGCTCACCAATCCCTACTTGTCAATGACTTTCTTGCGAAAACGAAAACAACTGTTTTGCCTCTTCCTCCTTACCCACCTGATCTTGCACCCTGCGATTTCTTCCTATTTCCTGAACTGGCAAGACGCATGTAGGGTCGTCGATTTCAATCTTCAGATGAAGTTAAATGTGCATCACAGGCTGAATTAAAGGACATGGCCAAAAAAGGATTCCAGACATGCTTCGATAACTTTACAGGCGATGGTAAAAGTGTGTTGTTGAACAAGGGTCTTATTTCGAAGGAGGATGTGTTTCTGCAATTTAATTCATAATATTTTTTACGTTATAGACTCAGTCCGGGAACTTTTGAATCCTACCACGTATAAGTTATTGCCTGAGTCGTTACATTTTTAGCTATTGCAACCAAAGTTGGGAGTTGAAGTAACGGAACCAATCAGATTCAAGCACAAGTTGATTGGTTAGAACAGGCAAGACACCTATAGCAAGCGAGTTTCTAAAGTAATAGCATTTCTTAAGGGACTTATTCTCACGTAAATACAAACGTTCAAAACATTCCACTTCGCCCGACTGTTAATTGTTTGGGCTTTGTGATCAACTCTAGAGCATGCTTCAGCCATCGTGGATATTGCAGTGAATAATTATCGTTTTTCATGAGGCGAGGCCACCATGAAATGATTGATTGTGCTGCTGCTCAACATGTGCAATCAATAAGAGAATGATTCTGAATGCCCCCTTTTGTTGCAAGAGCTATAGATCCTGTTACTAAACAGAATATATAGGACTTTTGTTTTTAATGAGACTGTGTCATTCCTCATCTTCCCCTTCTTCATCGGAGTCGTGTGTTGAGGAGCATCTCATTACTAAGATTCCATTGGTGCAAGATGGTTGCTTATTTGCTATAATTAAGGCCAAAGAGGGTCCAATAAAATATTAAACATAAGTTTATGATTCATTGCTCATTTAATTAAATAAAGCTTCCTAGGAACGTAAATGTTTTGCTGGCTTATGCTCATGCTACCACCATAAATTATTATGTTTCATTTAATTAAAGGACAACTCCAGCCTAATATACAACTTTATTTAAAATGAAAGTTTGAGATATAAATAATAACATGACATAAATGTAAAATTTCAAACCGAACGCGAAATATATAAAACGAATGAAAATCATGAAGGTCAAGAGGAAGTGACATCCTCATTAAGAAGAGGAGGTGACGTCCTCAGGGGATTGACTGAAGTGAAACCCATGCATTTATTTTACAAGTGCTTTTATATGGTGGCTTACGCTTTTTTACGATGGTAGGCATGATTTAACTTAATTAAGGATTGCTATGGAAGAGCTTCTCTCTAAAATTTATGGGACTGGAGCCTAATCTAGTCCGACCGTGACGTTGATCTTAGATGCCAGTTGATACAAAATGGAGCGCCAGGAAGTAGCATTTTTCACACTTTAAGATAATGAATTAATGGTTTTAAAATTTTTCTATTGCTGCAGTATTTTTTATTTGTTTCAAATAATGATATTTGGCCAAAAAAATTTTGAGTGGGAAGGAGGTTCTAGAAATTAAGGCGTCGACTACTTAGGTCATTTTGCACCTTTTACACAAGTTTATATCTGTACACAGCCCGGGACAAACATAAACATCCATGCCCACGGCGGGATTCGAACCCACAGCCAGGCGGACTCGAGAACTAGAAAGCCTTCGCCCTAGCCCTCTCGGCCACCTGGCCGGTATTTTTGAGTGGAGTTGTCCTTTAATTCAGTCTGGCTACAGCACTTCAGGACTATGACTCTCTTCAGTCTGCCTCAAGCCCTCACTAATTCTTGAATTATAACTGATTGATTACTTAACTACTCATTTTCAATGTGGACTTCGATTGATTAGCACTTTTTATCTAATGTTGATAATCTTAAATCCGAATTTCTTAACGTTAGATGTCGTGATTGCATGCTTACCATATTTCCTTTACTGCCATGGATATAAGAGCCATTTCCTCTGTTCCCGAGGTGATTCTTATAAGCGGGCTCTACTGTAGTATTAAATCAGTTTTTATTATTTTGAACTCTTTTAAATGCTACTGAATATAAAAGTGCAGTTGTTCATTTTTAAAACAACTAAGTGCAGTTGGTGTATTAATTTACATGTAAGAGATAAATGTGTAATGTCCCCCTTCATCCATCCCTGGTAATACATTGTTAGAAGAATTTCAATACTGTGGGAATACATATAGTATATTTTTTGACTTAAATTTTTTTTTTCTTGAAATATTTGCAAATTTTTGGGGGGGGGGGGGGTTGTCTTATATTAGAGTTCGTCTAATACTTGGGTAAATACTGGTAAATTTTGGCTGCTTTTATACCCCTCGTACTGATGAGGCCTCGAAGAAGCTCTACCCAACTCTCCCAGTTTCAGTTCAAAGGACATGCTAATATAATATTTACATAAAAAGGCACTTACCTCGCCTTCAACAGTTGAACTAAATATGGCTGTAACTTGTGTTTTCAACAGTGACTGGTGTTCAAACTGTGCATGTGTAGCAACCTCCCCTTCCTACATCTGTCCACAAAATTTGAGTGCCATCTCCTGGTGCCAGTCAAATCGTTCCCTTGTAAGTATTAGGTTTGAGTCGAATAATTTTCGAATAAGTTTATCTTCGAAGAATTTATTCAGAAACTATTGAACTCAAACCTAATACTTAGCTATCCATTCTAGGTTGACGATGCCCTCGTTACCTATGAATGAAATGTGACTTCAATAATGGATACCTTCAATAGCTTCCACTGGAACATCTTACACTAAAAATAGATCAGAAAGAGGACACCGTCAATTTTATGAACTTAAAAGACTTATTACATAATAGGACCAAATGTTAAATGAACTTTAATTTCTCAAACTGGCATTCATTTTGGTTTTTATTGATGTTTATGGATCGGCGGTTGAAAGCAGTTTTGACATTAATGACACAGTATTTAAGTGCATAAGTTTAATAAGCCATTGATGATAAGAACAAAATGTTTCTTTTTACGGCTGAAGCCATAACAACAGAAGAATATAGCATTTCTTTACAACAATGCTTAGCTTCTCTTGTTTTACACATTAATAACTTTGTTGAAGACATTGTTTACATTTTCAAATATTTTCAACAGTTTTATTGCTGATAATCGGTTAATAATTTATCATATGTTTGTGATAGTCTTCATTAATTTTAGATAATTAAATAAAAACTGGTTATTGATAAAAGTTAATTTTTTATAGGGATGGATAGAATGTGTAGGCTGTGCTGATCGTTCCTGTTTTGATCTCACTCAGCATTTTAATGCTACTGGAGTCAGGTTGGCTGCAGAAAAAAGGTTACCTCATCCCATATCCTTTCAAGATGAATGTTTTATCTAAAGCAATTTAACAAAGCACAAAATAAAAATAGGTTTAAAAGGGTTTTATTTTATTTTTATTTATTTATTTATTTTGGTAAGAATACACATACTGTACATCATTTTATCTATGGGAAAAATTTTCTTAACTGACATTACAAAACAGTAGTAACCCTGGAAGCCCACCCAAATAAAGGACTGATTGGAAAATCATTCAAAGGTGATGCCAAGGAAATCCTCAAGAAGTTATCTCTCTTTGATGATAATGCAAATCAAGAGTTGCAGAAATCTTTAGAAGAAAATGGGTTAGAATTTCATTCTCTTAATCTTGGACATTTTTTTTTTTTTTTAATATTGCTATAGTGCCCTGCATAAAGAAAAAGGAAACCAGTGCATACGTAAATAAAAAAAATACTCATTCAACCTATCAGACATGGACAGGAAATGGAGCATTACTTATCCCATACTGAAATCGGCCAGCCAGGTGGCCGAGACCGCTAGGGCGTAGGCTTTCTAGTTCTCGCGTCCGCCTGGCTGTGGGTTCGAATCCTGCCGTGGGCATGGATGTTTGTGTTTGTCATAGGCTGCGTACGGATATAACTTGCGTAAAAGGTGCAAAATGAACACCTTAACTAGAACACCCCCCCCCCATACTGAAATCGACGCTGAACCAAAACCGAAACAAATGTGGCGCTTGAGTAATTGACAGGTTGAGTATGATACTCTGGGTGCCTTACTGTTCTTGTTTTTTATTGTATCATTACTATATCTTTTAAATAGTTAAAAACGTTATAAATTCTGGTTCTAGCTTCACTTTTTTTAGTTTTCATTAAAAAAAAAAGCAGACTTATAGGCAAGGTAAAGGCCATCATTACTTTTCAGATGTTTCAGAAGTTCTGAATAAAGCAGACATCCACAATCGATAAGCACTGACCTTACACATGTGCCCATTTCCTTTTTCTTTTGTGCTGGTCATATCAATTACAAATGTTTTTAAATTTTTTTTTAAATTACTTAATTTATTTTTTTGCACTTTCATAAACATTAATGAGGTTTTCTTACATATTAGGCCTTTTCTTTTGATATAGACTGTCAGTCAGATTTGATTCAATGAACAAAAATTTTCTAGCACTAATTTTCTTATTAATTATAGGTTTGATTTGTAGACATAAGTATTGAGTCTCTTCACTTTGAGCATTAAAACTGAACACATTTCCTCTTGGAGCTATAACATTTAAATTTTTATATTTTTTGTAAAAACCGCACGATATGCATATCTGTTTATTAATAGTATATTTACAATATATTTACAATTACAATTAAAAAAAAATTACAATAAAAATTAAAATTAATAGTTAGCACAGCTACGAATTACTGTATTTTGCAATATACAAGGTGTTCCAAAATGTTTTAGAGAACTTTTAATCATTATATTAAAAAAACTAATACAAATAGAGACAAATGGTTTTCAACAATTTGTTTACCAACTCAAAACGTTTTTTGGGTATACTAGTAAAGTTCAATATGGGCACCATTTGTTTCACGGACAACATCTAAACGATATTCAATTTCTACCCATGTTCTTACCAGCATCACCTCATCTACCAAACTAACTACAGAAACCATGTGGAACTTCAAATCCGCTATGCTTTTGACTTTTGTGCTGTACACTTTGTCCTTACGAAAACCCCACTGGAAAAAGTCCAGAGATGTCAGGTCAGGTGAACGAGGTGGCCACAACAAACGCCCATCTCACCCAATCCACCGCTGACAGAATTCAGCATTAAGTGCATCTCGGACTGTTAACGTCCAGTGAGCACGGGCACCATCTTGTTGGAAGAAAATATCTGGTTGGTTGTCCTGAAGTTGTGGAAAATGCGTATTGTTCAAGCATGTCAAGGTAGTTGGTAGAGTTAACGATTGGCTCGATGAAAAAAAACGGGCCAATAACTTAATCATGTAAAAGCCTGCATGAAGATGATCCACAGCCTCGACTTCAAGAACTTCACGGGGATTTTGTGATTCCTAAATCCGCATATTATGACGATTGACCTTACCAGACACGTGAAAAGTTGCCTCATCTGAAAAAACAAAAGACTTCAAAAAATCTTCATCATTTTCAATTCATTATAACATTTCTTCAGCATATGCTCGGCATTGTAGCTTATCACTTGGTTTCAAAGCTTGAACAAGTTGAATTTTATAGGCAAGACATCTGTGTAAAACACTGTGAACAGTTGTTCCAGGAATCTGTATCACTGGAGCTGTCTGGCTGCTGATCTGATCAGCTTCCGAGTGCTATGTTGAAAAGCCTGCTGAACATGACCCATAGCCTCATTGCTAGTGCTCGGTCGACCTGTTGATTTCCTTAGTTGAACACTTCCAGTGGTCATGAACTGTTCATGTCATTTTGCAATTTGGTCTCGAGTTGGTGGGGTCTTTCCGTACTGTGTCCTAAAATTCCTTTGAGTTTGTTTTCCAGATTCAGTCTTAATAAACCATGCTACACCTTGTGCTTTCTCTATGCTAGTTGCCATTTTCCGGAAACTGTCACAGGAAGGAAGGTGCGGCGACACCTAGTGTTATAATGTTGCATCAAAAAACTTTTTTGTGTTGATAAACAGTTTATTGAAAACCATTTCTATCTGATAAACAATTTGTATAATGGAGTAGGGTAAAAGGTTATTAAAAAACAAAAAATGACTGAGAAAACCGAAGAAAAATATAAAAGTAAAAATATAAAATTCAAAAAAATATAAAAAAAAAGAGGAAAGGAGTATGCATATAGATTTTTTTTTATTTCTTAATAAAGCCAATAAAACAGTTAATTTTAATATTCCAAGTGTACAAAAAATTGTAGTTTTTTCCAAGGTTTTTCATTTCTTCGTTTCTGAAGGCGCGGAATGAGAGTCGTGTGATTTCCTGTCTAATGAATGAGGAGTTCCAAACGAGCTCTGTTGCGTACCAGGAAACGTAAATTAAATTATGTTTGTCAAAGCTTACAATTACATCAAGAGTTTTAATAGAATTTGGCAAGAAGTAATATCACTTCCTGGTTCAAAGATGCATTGCAGTTGGAGCAGGATTGACCAAGATGGTATTGATAGATAGGCCCCACTAAGATCCAGTCATGACAAGAAATCTTGAGGATAAAGAACAGTAGAAAAATAATGTTGTCTCACTGTTTGAGGAATTAGAAGACTGCTGCCATAGACGTATACTAACTGAGGGATCAGAAGATTGACAATCAGACCTGACAGTGTAGAAAAAGTTCAATTAATGACGTTGAGACTTATGGGAACCTAGCTTACAAAGTTTGCAGTTGAAGTGAGCAATTACTGAAAAAGAGGTATCACATACTGGTATGCTTTAGATTCACACTATAGTGCCCTGCACGAAAGAATAAGGAAACTGGCGCATGTGTAAATGAATAAAACTCGTTCAACTAATCAGAAACGGACAGGAATCAGGGCATTACTTACTACTGATGCCAGGAATAAGTAATACCTTGTTTCCAGTCCGTTTCTGATTGGTTGAACGAGTTTTATTCATTTACACATGCGCCAGTTTCCTTTTTCTTTCATGCCGGGCACTATAATATTGAAGAGAGACTTCTCAGTACATATGTGGTGGAACTTCGTTGAAGTCATAGCTACTAGGAGTAAATGCTGAGAGAGACATTGATGGTGACAGCAGTGGCAGATCAAACCAATACTGAGAAACGTTTAATTATCAAGTATGTCTGATGATGTGATCGAACAAATACTAATTAGCTAGTTGAGGGAAGACAAAGTGACTATACTGGGTGTCCCATAAGTCGTGGTCGTAAATTTAATGGTATGCATATTCAATAGCAAGGAACAAAAAACTTCCTATGAACATAGGCCGAACAACACACCGTTTCCGAGAAATGATGATGATGACGATGGCAATACGTAAAGAAACTTAACCTCTTCCCCTTGCCATGTAAATGGAATGCCCTGTTCATGTAAATGGAAGGAAGTAGACCTGGCTGATTCGTTGTCTAGACTGTGCAGAAGGTTACAGCAATGCTGAGTTGGCGGATATGCATTTCACGTACGGTCAGGCAAATGGGAATGCAGCAGACACGGCGCGTCTTTACAGAGACACGTACACAAACCGACGACACCCTGATTGTCGCATGTTCGACTTTTGCATCTGGGGCTATCTAAAAGAGCACGTATATGCGCAACGAGTGGATACTGTGGATGCCCTGCGCCATTGCGTGGAGAACGCCTTTGAAAACATGCGAGAGAATGCTGGTCTTTGCGAATGTTTGCTTGCCTCTTTGAGGAGAAGAGCTGAAGTATGCTGCTGTGTTCATGGTGGACATTTTGAGCATTTGCTACGAGTTCAAGGTACACGAGGAACAATACCAAAGGAACACCTGTACGGGTTGTTGCTCCATTCGTCATTAAAGTTGTAGCAACCCCACCCCCACCGTAGTTGATGACTCCACACCTACTCAATAGTCGCAGCATGTGGGTGCGGCACTTATGGTTCGGGACCAAAAACGTGAGGTTGACTCTGAGACCGGTTTCAAATTCATTATCTTATTTTTATTGATCACTACAAACATACAGCAAATATTCTCACTTAACTCTATTCTGTGTTAAATTATTCAGGGGCCCCTTCCTAAATTTACTTATCATGTGTCTTTAAATAATCTTAGTTTGAGCTATCACACTCGCCATCCCTGAGTGTGATCAGAATTTTGCACAGAGGGCCTGATTTTTAACTCGATTTGAAGGGTATTTTTATCTGCGGACGTCAGTCTGAAAGGGGGGCTTTGTGTCTCCGAAATTATCGCAGCTAAAACGTATGCTTCCCGCGCACGCACCTCCTTTTTACGGCAAACAGGGGGGAGGTACCGTAACCCTCTTGGCAGACACGAATATCTCTCTCCCAGCAGCCTACGGAGAGCAGCCAACCTCAGTACAAAGCGCTCCGAGCGTTGCGCTGCAACAGAGCGGTAGCTAAGAGTAATCGGCGCTCGTTCTCCTTCCCTTTCACCAGTACATTACTCCCATGTGCATTGTCACACTCAGGCACAAGACGTGTTTGCAAATAACAAGCATTGATGAATTTTCTGGTTCTGCAGCAACTCAAAATCTTTTCACCAAGTACATTTAATTACACAATGATCTGTCACTATGTACATTTGCTTCTCAAAACGAGAGTTCGTTTTCCTGTCGATGGCGACGTCGGGAGGCTCTAATACCAGGCTCTAAAAAAACAGTTCTCTCACGATGCAGAAGGGTTACATGTGCAGGCGTTTAATAAGGCAAAGGCACTCACCAATTTCGCTGCCATCGTCAATTGCTCTAATACCAGTCTCACTTGATGCGATTCACCAAAATGTGCATATATTTATCCCTCGGTCTTGATCGCTTTCAAATTCAGCGTGGCTGAGTGCAAAGACATTCCATCTCTCCATTTCTATCAGCGTTCCACACTTGAACTCGGCATTATCATACAGAAAACGTTCAAAATATCTTTTACTGATTAATAAATAAACATCTTGTGAACTAATTCACAGTAGTTTTGATCTTACAAACTCCAACTTCGCCGGCCAGGCTTTTCCAACAAAAACTGGTTCTCCCCGCCATTAGCTACGATACGTCCGCACGGCTCAGTTGGAATCGAAGAACGCACAAAAACAATGGCAAAAGTTATAAAAACATTAAAAGAAAAAAAACAACCTCTTTCTAACAAACAAAACACAAGACGAACACATTACGAAACAATACTGCATACAACAACAAAGACAACAATTCACACTAGAAAATAATCAAGCTTTTCATTGATGATCATAACAATCGCTCAAAACTGACAACAAACACTCTTCAAAACACACACGCAATGCACAAAAAGACCGATTTTCCCATTACAATAATCTTTTATTTCCATAACGAATAATTATAATTTTACAACATAGAACAACTGCACATTTGCCAAACGCAGCGATCGCATCCTACCCCTTCACAAACGAACTTCCCTACGCACCCCCCCCTCTCTCGCTGGACACACATAACGAACCTTAACTAGGACATTACAAAGTCATTCTTTCTCGGAAACGGTGCATTGTTCGACCTATGTTCATAGGGGTTTTTTTTGTTTCTTGCTATTGAATATGCATACCATTAAATTTACAACCACGACTTACGGGACACCCTGTATTGAGAGCAGGGGGGAGGGTCTGTTGCAGAGCCATCATGACTATACCAATAAGGAAACAAGGGAGTGCAATCATTGTTATGCATGAAGGAGCTGGTAACAATGATAAAGGAAAGGTAACTTGTGACATTGGCACGTTCCCAGAAAATCACTTGGAGAGGAAAGTATTAAACAAAAAGTTTACGAAAATCTTTTTCCAACCCTGCACTAATAATTACAAAAACTTTTTTCCCAGGTAATCTCTACAGTAATAATGTTGTAGGACAAATAAATGATATATTTGGAAGCAAAAAAGTTTTTTTATTAAAAGAAAACAGAAAAAAAAATGTATGTAAGATTTTGAAATCAAACTGGACATTCATATTAATCACAAAATAAACGTTTTATAGAATGATAAAGGGTTCTTCACTGAAATACGAAAACTTTTTCCAGGGGTTATAGGTACAGTGAGGATTTTTCCATTCCTTCATGTCATGGTCTCGATACCAATTTTCTAAATAGTTGAAATCTTGATGGAGAAACAAAAAAGCAGCACCATATTCTTTGAGTTCAGCAGTTTATACAATATATTATGGATTTTAGTGTTATTTTCATCTGTTTTTTTCCTTTCTCATTTAAAAAGTCGTTAATAATGATTAAACTTAAATATTAAAAATTTTATTAAATTTATTTTTTAAATTTTTTTTTTTTTTTTTTTTAATTAACTGGGTTAATTCAATATACTTGTTCTCAAAATACGAGGGGCTATCATAAAGTCATTACAATTAACATAAAAAAACTATCGCTTTTGAAAATGTGTGGTACCATTTGGAAGCCACATCCCTCAAGTGCTGGAGGATACAAAGCGGCATTTGGTGCAGTACCACTAAACGCTACCACAGCATGGAAAGCAACATGGCACAGTTCGTCGGAAAATTGGAGGTGCGAGCAATGATAAGATTCCTGTATTTGAAGGGGTGCAATGCCAAACAAATCCATGAGGAGTTAGTAGTCGTTTATGGTGACATTGCCCCATCGTACAATACATTCGCCATGTGGCATCAATGTTTCCAGTGGCCAGACAAGCATGGAAGACAAACCTCGGAGCAGACGCCCCTCCATCTGTGACATGTCACAAAGTGCAAAGGAAAGGCCAGACAATCACGGGAGCGTACTACCAGAACCAGTTAGGTAAGGTGTCCAAAGGGGGTCATATTTCTGCATGATCACGTGCCAGCAGATTCAGCATATGAGATCATGTGCATTGTGGCAGAGCTCTGGTTTGAAATATTGTTCCATATTCAACTGATCTGGCCCTAAGCGACTTTTTCCTCTTCTCTCATCCGAAGAATCTGCTTTGTCGATGCCATTTCCAAGACAACGACGAGGTCATCTTCGAGGTGAAGGAGTCTCTCAACAGCCAAAAGGAGGACTTCTATAAAAGTAGCATCCAGCAAGTCATCGATCATTGAGAAAAGTGTGGTCCTGGGAGGTGCATATGTGGAGAAGGACTGATGCTACCACCATGGAGCATCACCTCAGTCTTCCAGCTGATTGTAATGACTTTATGACCATCCCTTATATTCATAAAAAAAAAAATTAAAAAAAAAAAAAAAAAAAAAAAAATTGAGGTGCACAATGTACACAAATAATTTAATAGACATTATATGGACATTATAGAAATGAAGTAATGAGCCGATTGGCTTAGTTGTAGCGAAAGTAACAATTCTAAATAAGTTATTACAAAAATAAATTACTGCTGCTTAATTATTTTATAACTCTCATGCTTGGACTGAAGATGTAATGAAATTGTGCAATCTTTAGTCTTGAATATCGTATTTGCATCGGATATGGGGATGATGCTGGACAATTTGTCTGGGGGTTTCTTCTGAAAAGTTTGATGCTGCATGTTTACAAAACTAATTTCTTCAGAGTTTGATGATTTGGGTTTGCATGTCATATAAAGGCCCAGGCAAGCTTCTCTATTCTGAAGACCACAATGAATGCTGATGTTTACTGCTCCAATTCATTGCCAACAATCGAAGATCAGTTTGAAGATGCTGAAGTCGTCTTTCAACATAACAATGCTTTATGTCACAAACAAAGTTGAAAGGGCTGCAAACTCACCAGATCTTAATCCTATTGAGAATTATCACATCATTTGAAAAAAACAAAAAAACTTGTCACTGAAAAAAAAAACAACCAACAATGAAGAACTTACAGCTGCCATCATCTAAAGTTGGACTGAAATTGATTCAAACATCTGTTGGAAATTGGTCGAATTCTTATTGCAGTTATTAAAGCTAAAGGAAGAGCAGTAAAATAAAGTATTAGTAAGGAATTTATTTTCCTGTGATATATGTATAGAAAAATTTTTTTCCAACCCTGCTTTAACATGAAAATTTTTTTCCAGGTAGTTTTGACAGTAATAATGTTGTACTTACTTACTTACTTACTTACTTACTTACTTACTTACTTACTTTTCAAACCCGCTTATCCGTTAGGGTTGCAGGGGCAGTAGCCCTATGGAGGATCTCCAGCGATCGCGATCTTCCGCCATCAGGCGCATGTCCTCCCTGGTAATATCCAAGCGACTCGAACCCAGATTCTCCATGTAGTCTAGCCACGTGGTTCTAGGCCGACCCCTTGGTCTCTTATCCACCAGCTTGGAAAATAACAACTGCCTAGGAAGGCTAGTTTGCGGCATCCGTATCACGTAGCCATACCAGCGCAACTGAGATCTCTCAATGCGTAGAAGTAGCGGCTCAACACCTAAAGATTCCCTTATTGTGCTGCTGTACACTCTATCTAGTAGGGTACTCTATCTAACAGCTGCCACATCTCTCAGAAATCTCATTTTGGCCGCTTGTACCCGCGATCGCACTCTTTCCCAAGCCTCATGACCATAGGTAGAATGGGGACAAAGATAGATTTGAAGACGGAGAGCTTGGCTTTGTTACCAGCTCGCGTTTCGTTACCACGGATCGCCACAGTTCACGTCTGACACAGCTTGCTGCACCGATCCGAGCATCCAATTCTTTCTCCTGCCGTCCATCACTCGTGAATGCAATCCCGAGATACTTGAATTTCTCCACCTGTCTCAATGAGTCTCCCCTAACATGGAGAGCGCACTGAGCAGGCTGTCTTGAAAGGACCAGAACCTCGGTTTTAGCCACACTGATCATCATCCCAGCTTCTTCACATGTGGTTGCAAACCGGTCTAGTGCATGCTGAAGGTTCTTGCGAGAAGACCCAAGGAGGACAAGGTTGTCAGCAAAGAGCAACCTCTCCACCAGGCAGTCACCCACACAAACACGCTCATCGCCCTGGCTGCCCCTGTCTATCCATCTATAAAGATATTGAACAAGAGGGGCGACAGTACGCACCCTTGGCGGAGTCCAACACCCACGGTGAACGGTCTTGACTTAATGCCATTTATCCGGACACACATCTCAGAGCTTTCGTACAGAGACATGATAGCAACCAGTAATTGCCCATCCACTCCATACTCTCGCAACACTTGCCATAGCTTCCCCCGAGGAACTCTGTCATATGCTTTTTCGAGGTCCACAAAGCAAGCGTAGACCTCTTTTGCATACTCCCAGGATTTCTCAAAGTTCCCCCGACAGTTTGGAGTCGACTATTTCCCGACTTCTCTTCTCCAGACACTTAGCATAAACTTTCCCAGGAATGCTGAGCAAAGAGATGCCTCGATAGTTGTTGCAATCTCTCTGATCTCCCTTTTTGAAGATAGGGATCACAATTCCTGTCTGCCATTGCTTAGGGGCCTGTCCAGATATCCAAGCAATCTGACATACTCGAGTCAGCCACAGGATACCATCCTGATTTAAGGCCTTTAACATCTCGGACCGGATTTCATCATCACCTGCAGCTTTGCCAGTCTTCAGGGACTTAATTGCCCATCTGACTTCTGTTTCAGTGATACTACCGTGACAATTCTCTGCTCCAAGGTGCATCTCATGTGCCTCAGTTGTTGCTGTCACCGGATTAAGAAGAGATGCAAAGTATTCCTTCCACCTATGCAATACGCTCTCCTTTGTTTTCAGAAGCCTCCCATCTGAACTCTTAATAGTTTGTGATGAAAGAGACTTCTTTCCACGGAGGCGGCGCACGGTCTGCCAGAACACCTTGTTTGCCGAACCATAGTCTGCCTCCAATTTCTCCCCGAACTTCTCCCAGGCCTTGGCTTTAGCTGTTGATACTGTCTTTGCTGCTGCTTTTCGCACCTCAGTTTACCGCACTCGACTTGAAGTTGACTTATTTGCAAGCCATAGCAAATAGGCTTCCTTCTTTGCCTTGACAGCTTCTTGGACTTCCACCCGTTCCACCGTTAAACAACTGCCACTCCTCTTCAACAGTACCACAATCACTGGGTAGTTCTTTGAAACTTGAAGATATGTTATCTGCAAAGATCTTCCTCACAGCTCTATCCTCCATTGCCTCCCATTTGATGCGCCAAGTTTGTCTGAACCTAGTATTTCGCTTGGTTGGCATGGATTCAGAGAACCGCAAAGGGCAGACAACAAGGTGGTGATCAGTTGGCAGTTCTGCCCCTCTTCTCACACAAGTATCCAACACTGATCGGAATAGGTCGGCTGAAACGATTACAAAATCAATCAGTGACTTCTGGTCCACTGCATCCCTGTACCAGGTATACTTATTGACATCCCTGTGCTGGAAGAAGTTGTTTGTGATAGAAAGTCCATTGTTGCAACAGAGATCCAACAAGCACCTCCCATTCGCATTTAAATCGGGGTCACCATTCCTCCCAATCATGCCTTTCCACGTTTGGCCATCAGCCCCTAAGTGTGCATTGAAGTCGCCCATCAGGATGACAGAATCTGCACTCCCTCTCCTGCTAAGAGCAGCATCAACTTCATCTAGAAAAAGTGGGTACTCTGTGACTGCATTCGGAGCATATGCAACGAATAGAGAGAGAGAGAGTTTCCCTATCTGAAGCCTCAGGAGACACAGTCTTCCGCCTAAGGGGGTCCAATCTGCAACATAATCTGCCAGCCGGGGACTTGTGAGTATCCCCACTCCCGCCTGGGCAGTCATGTTAGGGTCGACACCAGAGTAGAAAAGCTTCCACCCTCTTTCTAAGTCCACAGTTCCAGAACCCGGATGTTTCGTAGAGGTAATACCTATGATATCCAGTCGCTACCGTTTGGCTTCCTCCACTAATTCTGATTCTTTTCCTGTCATGGAGAATACGTTCCAAGTGCCGATTGACAGCACCCGATCCCGTTGTCGCTTTACCGTTTTCTCCTCCTGGGTAAAGGCATGTGCTGCCCCCGACCGTTTCCCCAAGCGCATAGCGAGTGCACTGGTGGGGCTTCTCGGAGGTATTGCTCCAAGATAACAGCCGGGAGACTGTCGACTATTTTTCGAACGAGAGCCTCTGCCTAACTCCCGAACGCGGATGACTTTAACCTGCGCCACACCTGATGCAGTATGAATTCTCTCATTTGTCGACATCATGAGATATATGTTTGTTTGGATACTCTTCGTCTCACTTCTCAACCATGACCTTTCTGGTAAGGGTGACCCTAAAGTAGCAGTGCTACAACCAGCATAGCTCACAGAATCCCTGAAGTACCCAAACCCCTGACCCTCGGTAAGGGGGCATCCACTCAGTGGTAATAATGTTGTAGGATAATTAATTGACATATTTGTTTTTTTCTTTAATCTATATATATATATAAAACAGGACATCCACTGACTGACTCACTGACTCATCATCACACAGCAAAATCTACTGGAATCCACTGACTTGAAACTCGGTGGGGTCGTAGGACAGATATTGTAGGGGTGTGCTAAGACTGGTTTTTCGAAATTCGGATCCCTGCCTCCCCTGGGAGGCAGAAAGGAGTTGCACGTTCGATCGCCTGGCTCTGCCCCCAATAAACGCAGATCTTCCTAATTTTGCAGGAAGGTTTTTAGCTATGTGCGAAATAAGTAGTTTCCCGATTTCTGATATTCGAATTTTAAGGGTGTGAAAACTGAAAAAAATCAATTTTCGGAAGTGTTTCACAAAATCTTCTGATATTTTGATTCAACTTTTCAGGGAATAAAGATAAAGCAGCACAACTCGGAGGGAAACCTCTCGGTGATATTTCCAAAAAAACAATTTCTGGCTTTATGGATTTTCGTTTTGTCATGGGGGCGATGAGGGTTTCGTCCCCCCCCAGTTTTGTGTTTTTGCCGGCAAACTCCAATGCGGAATGCAGAGAGCTTCAAAATTATGCATGAGGATGTAAGAGATAAAAAGGGAGCATCGTTGATTTCTGAAAATTGATTTTTAGGAAGGCAGAAATCAAAAAAAATCCCAAAATAGGTCTAATTTTGATGTTTATGTCCTGTCAAACCTATTCCGTGGAAAATTCACATACGACTTAGATATTTGAACCATGAATAGATCACATAATTTGCAAAACAATATCTGCTTTTTTTCATATTTTACCCGTTTACCCCCCTACAGCCCTCTGTACAAAAATGCGATTTCTCTCAGTTTTCCAGTATTTTGCAAGTAAAAATAGGTCTCTATTAATGAAATTTGGTACGGTGATAGCATTTAACAGGACCAACTGTCTGCTTAGTTTATATTTTGATTATCTGGATCCAAGTTTCTGGTATTTTATGTTTTCCAGATTTTTACTGGATTTTTTTTTTTTTTTGGTTTTCATAAATTAACATACAAACTCTCATGTTGAAAGCTTAGTTTTTACATTGGGTCATAAAATATGGATTTTGTTCTTTGATTTAAAATTTATTTCAAGTATCTAGGACTATTTTTCGATTTATTGTGAACTAGCTGATATACCCCGTGTTGCTCGGCTCTTTTTTTTGATGAAATTTTGCAATTTCTGAATGTGAATATACAGAAAAAAATGAACATTATTCTCTATACACAATATTCCAACAAGAGCGAAGTTGGAGAGGCCATCCATTAGGAGAATTTTAAAAGAATTATTTTCAATTCTTCAATATGAATTTTTACTATATTAATTCTTAGCATTTTTCATGTCTTTGTTTTTTCTGTATATTCACATTCAGATATTGCAAAATTTCATCCAAAAAGAGCCCGAGCAAGGCTGGATATATCAGCTAGTAAACAATAAAACCCACATATACGTTGGATTTTGAAAGTGGTGAAACAATTCATATTAATGGTAAAATAAATGTTTTGTAATAAAATACGAAGAATGATAAAGGGTTGTTCACTAAAATACGAAGACTTTTTTCCAGGTTTGATAGCTAATAGAATGAAATGAAACTTTAACCTTTCTTAGAATGACCTTTGATACCAGATTATAAATTACTGCTCGGAGTAAACCTGCCTATAACAATTATCACAGGACCAAGCAAAAGTGATCGTTAAGCTCAGATGTTTTCATAGACAAGTGCAATCAAAAACTTAAAAATTAACAACGTACTTAAAAACATATATTTATGTCAATCTCAAAAAAAATCTATTCATCTTCAACAAGATTTAAATTAATATAAAAACAAAAACAAAATAAATATCAAAAACTGACAAAAGTTTCTATCATAACAATATAGTTTATTGTGACAACCCCCCCCCCCGTGGGGGGGATACCCATCACTACTAAAATTAATGGATGGGTTCTATCGGAGCAGGGTCCATCAGTGGGTCAGAAATTGCTAAGGGCACGAATGCTGCTTTCTGAAATACAAACTTAATCTTCTAGCAAACAAATCAACTCTAGTAACATAAAAAGTAAAAACGTTTTAATATTCTCCAAAAAACACTCTACATAAATACACATTACTTCAGTGCAGTGGCAATAAAAAAGTAAAAATCTACAAACATGATACTCAGAAACAAGACCCTATACCAGATAGTTAGGTTAGCCTCAATGGTCAGCTGTCAAGTGTAAGAGGGGCCCCTCAGACCACTATCCAAGACGTATAAAGCACCACGTGGCTACCACCAGTGTGCACATAGTCCCATAGAGCTTTCGAGGTGTGCGGTCCATATATTTCAAAATGGGGCTGGGAAACCTCCCGCTATGCGCTCACTACTGCATCTATGGCCTATACATGTGCTCAAATCTCCCTGAGGGACGGGTAAAGCGACCAGTGACTCAGATGCCTCCACAATAAACCTGGGCCGTTAAATATTCCTTCTTCACAACGCAGGACAATCGTCACGTAATCCTTTTCAAACGCCAGAGGAGGATCACAGGAACCCCTGTTGACCCAGTTCCGGGTTAGGAGCGCCCAGCCTCAGGCCCTACGACCTCCTGCGGCATGTACGTCTCTCAGGACATACAATGCAACAATGTTGCGACCACTACATCCCCAGGTGCACAGCTCGGCTGCCCACGTTATCACTAGCAAACTACCCCTCCAACTTACTCACCGCACACCTCAACAAATTGCACCCAAAACCTTAGCCATTAATCAAGAAACTTACACTCTAATGTGCATACTATTTTAACTACTGACATAAAATTGCAGTTAATAAAACCTATACAGCGAAGGCAAAGACAGTTCATCAGAACACAGAATTCAATATAACCATACAGCTATGTCCAGGCACATAGTTTTCTAAAGAAAACACAGCACAACTAAACTTGCGGACCAGGCGTTCTCACTAAGGTACTTTACTTGAACAACATCCTTTGGCT